>WEDG01007122.1:0-12273 GCA_017591395.1 Schistocephalus solidus
GCTGCCGTAAAGTTGGCGGATAAGTACTTGTTGAATAGATTCACTATTTGATTGTCCTTGATATTATTTCTGAGTCGTGATCATAATTTTAGGCCCTCAGTTTTCGGTAATTTTTCATTTTCTTTTGAAAATTTAGACCGTTATTGGAATTCAAGCTCGGTGTTCTACAGCTATCAGATTTTGGTTCCATTTTTGTACTAGGTCATGAATTACTGTAATTCGTCGCAGTGTGGATACGTAACTAACACGGGGTTATGTAGTTGTTTTTAGTTTTTAGTCGCTTCGAGAAAAGTTGTAATTTTGACGTTTTAAGGGTAGCGTTCTTTAACCAGGGTATCTTAATACCGTTTGGGGTAGAGTAAAGATAATTTCTTTTGTGGGTATGTTGTTAGAAGGTATGAGCTCCAGTCTAGGATCTGATATAGCTGTTCATTGAGCGCTGGTCAAGTTTTGAGGATTTATGTGACTGATGTTAGAAACTCTGGTCCAGGACTGTAAGATTGACGAAAACACACAATGGCTACGGTCACGTCCTACAGTTAATTATACACGGAGGGCTTTTCTCGGTCCCATAGGAGGAGACTTGGTTAGTTGTCAGATAGCTCTTTTTATTGTTTCTTCACTAAAATCGATCTCAGTAAGAGTACAGGTGGTTAGTTCGGTTGGTTGTGGGATAGGTTCATCTTCTACTGTATAGTTGGCGGAGAAGTACTTATGGAGTACATTCCCTATTTGCTTGTCATTTGTTATTATTTATTCGGAGTCCGTGATCATAATTTGATGCCCTGATTTTCAGTGACTTTTCATTTTATTTTGAAAAATTTGGGCTGTTTGTCTTGGGGATTCAAGCGCACATTTTCTGCAGCTATCAGCTTTTGTTTCCATTTTGTTGGCTGGGTTATGAATGTGTGTAATTCGTCACAGATTGGTTAAGTAACTAACACGGGGGTCCCGTAGTTGTTTTTTAGTTTTATAAGTCGCTTTGAGAAAAATGTGGAATTTTTGGCTTTTTAAGCGGAAAGCGTTCTTCTACTAGGTTATCACTAATACTGTTTAGGGTATAGTAAAGAAGGTTAATTTCTTCTGTGGAAGATGTTGTTAGAAGATATGGACTCCTGTCTTGTGATCTGATATAGCTGTTTATTGAGTTCTGGTCAAGTTTTTGAGGATTTATGTGACTGATGTTAGAATCTTGTGCTGGTTTGATGTTTAGTGGGAGCATGATAATTATTGTTTGGTGATAACTGTGAAAGGTATGCCGTCATAATGCCTACATAGAGGCCAAATATCATTGGTGAGAATGATATCAAGTATGCTGTTTTCTCGGGTGAGTTTATTGACTATTTGAGTCCAGTTGTGAAATGCAATGAAAAATAAACGTTCGTCATGTTTGGTTGGGGCTGAGTGCTCAATCCAGTTAATTAATGTGCAGTTTAAATCACCTGTAATTATCTTATATTTAATGTTTATGTTTGATAAATTGTCCATTAAGGGGGTGAAGGCCAGTATCACCACAACTACATTCAGGGGAGAGAAGAGACATCCAATTAATATATTTTTTGTTGTTCTGAGATTGTATCCTCCACCTCGTTTATAAAGGCCATCCCGTCTATAAGATGTGTAGTGTACGATAAAAAGTAATTCCTTTGATATAATTTCCTTTTCCCGCGTGTCAGTGCTTTACATGATATCCAGGTTATAAATTTATCAAAAGGTTTTGAGTTGAGACATTTTATGAACTATCGATCTTGCATTGATTAGAGCTATGGCTAGGACATTGGATATGGGGATGATTGGCCGTGGTGATAAAAACAATTACATAAGGTGTTTTGCCTTTTTGGTGGGCTAAGAGGGAAAATTGAGTGATTGCTAGGAATAATGTCGACGTGTACAATGGGATTTGAGGGAAAGAGTTAGGTCTAAGTTGCGGAGGTGGATTAATTAGGTGGTAATCGTGTCTAAAAGGGATTTCCATTGGGAGCGGTTGCAGGCTTAGGTAGTTGGTTAGATGGTCGTCAGATCCCACGTTAGTTGGAGAACTAAAATGATTCTGATTATATCAATGCCATGGAAGTTGAGTAGCTATGGTGCTACTGTAAAAACTTTTATTTTTCGGTGTGTTTTGTAAGTGAGGATTTAGGGTATACCTTATTATTTGGTCTTTATAAATAGGGCTTTTTGGTTGTGACGCTGAGCGTAATACTAATTTTGGAATATGAGAACTATATTTGCGTTCTTCTGAGTCTGTAGGACTTGACACGGATGTGTTGAAGTTTGGAGATTTTGGACTGGTGAACATTTTTGTTAGTGGTTGCTCGTTTCGCGGTGTCACTGAAGTTTTTATTGGTGTTGCTGTAGTCATTAAACTATAATCTAGCAGGTTATCTTGACTGAGTCCAGCGTTTCTGCTTTCATTTTGTTCTAAGGAGCTGTTAATGTATTGGAGTTTTGTTTTGGCTGTTCATAACCTCCACTTCTAACTGCTTTTGTGGTTGTGCATTGTTTGTCGTGGGCATCAGAGGTAGAAGAATACGTTACATGCTCGAGTAAAGGAATGTTGCGATGATTATTTCTTCTATGTTCTGTGGTTTTATTCTGGAGTTTTTTTCGCTGCATTGGTGTTAAGTCTGGACCTAGGAAGGATTTAAGGGTTTGGAAACTTTTGTTTAATCCAGGATTTTTGAGTATAATAGTAGCCTCGGTGTGGGTAAAGAATGCTACAATACTGGTCTATTGTGACTTTTTGAGTTAAGTCCTTTAATGGAAGCTAGTTGGATGTCAAGGCCACAGAAATGTATAGTTTGCTGGATGGGCAGCGTTGTTATAGCTTGTGGGAAATGGTGGATAGTGATATTAAATCTACGTTTTGATCCATTGGCAACTTCGGAGAAAAGCAACTGTACGGTTGACTCTATTTATGGAAAGCTCGTGAGGTTATTTGTAAACGAATTTGCATCTAACAGAGAATCGATGATCGCTAAAAGACATTCGTGTTTCTCTATAAATTGCTTTATACGAGAGATGGCAGAAAAGACACTTGTATCACCAGTAAATTTTCTGTTAATCATTGTTTCTGATTTAATTTGATGGAAGTACATGAGGCTTTGGATGTTTAGTATCAACGAAGCTAGGACATTAATATAGTTAGATGGTTTTGATAAGCATGGTCAAAAACTGCAAATTGTATTCAACTTTTCACGTGTACGCTCGCCAAATTGTCTTTTAAATTTTCAGTGCAAATTTTCGCTTCTCCTTAAATGGATGAAATCAAACTGGCCGTGGCCAATTTATAAGGTAACTTCAACGCTCTAACTGAAACATGGTTAAATGAGCAAATGGCAGATGCAGAAGTCAGAACAGATAGATTTCAGCTTATCTGCTTGGATAGAAACGGACGTAGGAGTAGAGGAATCGCAATGTTCCTACGAGATGGCATTGAATACATTCCTGATGAGCACTCAACAAATATAAACACATTTTGCGAAATACCTAGTTGTAAGTTGGATATTTTAACTCTCCAGACATCGATTGGGAATCGCGATCGGAAAATTCATTCGAACAGAATTTACTTCAGTTTGTAACTGACGAGTTTCTTACTCAACATGTCACAATGGACATGCGGTGCCAAAATTAGCAGAAGTCAAGCTCTGTGGATCTAATCATTATTAGAGAAGACAATCGCATCCTTGGATTAAGTTCTCTTAAGCCCCTTGGACGAATTGATATTTCCGTTCTTCCTTGGGAGTTCAGTAAATTTTCTGTACCCAAACTTCGAGCAGTTATGGAGGGAAATGTATGAAAAGGGATTATCCCAAAATGAAAGAAATACTGAATGAGATTCATTTCAGTTCAGCTCAGTGTATTTGAGGAAAATAAGCTTACGCCTTTGAAATCCTTATTTATAACATAAAAGTCGGAAGAATAAGAAGCAATGTGAAGAAGTTACAGTCAAGTGAATGCAAGTCAAGCGACTGGAGTCCTGCACAGGTACCTGAACCAAAAGCTACCGGGTTATCCTTAAGTAAATTGATTTAGCAGTTGGTAGGGAAAATCTGTTCAATTAAAAGGAGATTGCGCGTCTCGCGACCCAAGTGCGTAAAATTGAAACTGAAAAGAAATCTCAAGACGAAAATAAGACTCTGGAGAACATACGCCAGCTCTCAAAAACCCGAAAAGTTTTCCGATTTTAAGAAACAGTGAAATTGGTGTTGGAATCTTCTGAGAATAGAAATAAAAAAATAATAAATAAAGTGTTTATTTAAGGCCCATAGAGCCCCATCAGTTCAAACTTAGTATCGCGGTATAAATAAATACAAAGTGGAAAATTTCTGCACTATGTGAGCAGCCATATTAACAGCAGAAATAAACAATATGGTAGGCATGTCCAATTCAGAACGACTTGCCATTTTTAAAACAATAGTCAAAAATCTTTGACCTATACGGTGAACTAGAAAAGAAGCAGTAAAAGAAAACTCCTATGGTTAAATCGGAGGCGGAGTTCGGCGAGCCGCCAATTTAAAAAAAATTAGGAGAAAAAACCGCTGCACTAAAAAATTAATAGCTAGATGCAATGGGATAGTATTGTGAGGTTGCTGACAACGTATGAGGGTACGGAACAATCATTGTCATGTGAGAGTTAATATAGCAGTCAGAGCTACTGTTTGTAACCGCCAGTCCCATATTTTTAACATCCTTTGCAATTTTTGCGATCTATCATGGAATTCAAAAATATATTATTCAGGAATCGTGCAAAATATGCGGCACCGCCGAGGTTAGAACCAGGGCACCCGTGTGTGGGAAACGACGATGAAACCACTGAGCTATCAACGCACGACGAACTCACTCACTCACTAATACGAATGACCTCATTTCCGGACATGTTACCTTAAAGTCACCTCCCGTCAAACGGGTCAGGAGTTTGATTAAATTGATTGGATGTCAATTACGAGGACGAAGCAGTGCGACCTGCCTTGAACTTCTTCAAAAAAATTTGGAGCTCCAAAAGGATACGCAGGGGCTATAGATGGAGGTAGAGAAATTGAAGAAACTTCCTCGCATTTTACCCGAACAAAAGCAGCCCCTAAGGATGGAACATGAGGGAAACAAACAAACATACGCACGCACAGCTTCCGCAGCCTTCACATCCAATAAGGAAGATGACGCTTCGTCTATGGAGCTCGGTGTAGCCGTTGAACAGTCTCTAGTAAGGAAAGATGGCAACCGGCAGGGATCCCAGAAAATGAAGAAACGAGTTTTCGAAGACAAAGGTAATGTATCATACAAATATTTTAGTCCCAGAACCCCAGCGTCGAACAAAAATCATTCTCATGTTGAAGTGCCAGCATCCACGAGTAACGCCAACTCTGTGAACTCCCACCCTAGCTTAGGCAGGCAAATTAGGACCCCGCCCATAAATAAATAAATAAATTGTATATTTAAGGCCTTGAGAGCCTCGTCATTTTAAGCCTAGTATCGCGGTATAAATAAATACTAAGTGGATAATTGCTGCACTATGTGAGCAGCCATATTGACAGCAGAAATGAACAATATGGTAGGCATATCCGATTCAGAACGATTTGCCATTTTTAAAACAATAGTCAACAATCTCTAACATAAACCGTGAACTAGAAAAGAAGCAGTAAAAGAAAACTCCTACGGTTTAATCGGAGGTGTAGTTCGGCGAGCCGCCAATTTAAAAAAATTAAGAGAAAAAAACTGCTTCACTAAATAATTAATAGCTAGATGCAATGGGATAGTACTGTGATGTTGCTGACAACGTATAAGGGTTCAGAACTCTCCTTGTCGTGTGAAAGATAATAAAGCAGTCAGAGCTACTGTTTGTTACCACCAATGGAGATGAGAGAGGACGAACTCATCGTGGACACCAGCGTCAAAACGAAGAGGGGACAGTAGAGGTCATGAGATCATCATCGAGATGCGACCTTGCCGACTGCATAGTCCACCAATCAAAGAGGCAAAAACATAAGAACCCGCCTTGATCATCAACTGAACATAAAGTCCATCGTCGGGGTTGCAAAATCGGAGGAAAGTATCAAGGTTGTCAAGAGTTGGCGATGATAGTTTAAAAGGGGGGAGGACAAAAAAGTAAATGCAAGGATTGACTCTGCAGAGGATGATGGAAATATAAATAGAGACCAATATAATATCAAGGGAGCTGCCTCAAATACCAGGAGGACCCTTTTCAAAATCCAAAAGTTGCGAGTTTGGGAAGGAAACAGACAATAAAGACTTTATATTTCCGAAGTTAAATGTTTGCGTGACTTTGTTTTAAAAATAGCTAATGTGGACGAAAACCTAATTTTCAGTGGAAGACTATTCCAGATGAAAGCATATTTGGAGGCAAAAAAATGAGAACGATTATTTGTGGAGCTAAGGGGTGGTGAAATAATCATGGAGGAATTACGAGTAGCATAAGGTCGATCTACCGGAGCGAGAGCGTTAATTCGTAGGAGATTTGGGCAAGAGTTAACGGAAAACAGGAAGCAGAGACCGGCTTCGAGTCTTCTAACCCAGAGAAATTTAATGAAAGCTAACTGGCATCTATCTGTATAAGAGATACTGGATCCAGGAAGTGAAAATAGTATTCGAGTAAAAACCCTCTGAACCTTTTCAATCTTACTGCGGCCAGAGGAGTTCATTAGCCCAAAGAGGAGACAGCAGTATTCTAGGATAGGAAGAACAAACATGGGGACAGGTTTTACTTTATTTCCGGAAGGAATAAACTATGTGATATAAAACCACATATCTGTGATGTCTTTGCAGAAATTCGATCTGCATGAGGCGATAATGCTAGCTTATTCGTGTAACTTAGACCTAAGTCTCTTATGGTTGATCATTCTAAAAGTATACTATTTTGAAATACTAGGGGCCCAGGAGGCTTGGCGGGGCCAAAACACATTAAACTTCTTTTGAATGGAGAAAACTCCCTCTGCCAACTAGAGCTCCAACGTGAGAGCATAAGTAGATCAGTGTTGATTTTATCAACGCAACTATTGGCAGTGTCTTTAGAAAATGAATAAATGCACTTGAGATCGTCAGCGTAAACCAAATTTTATGAATTTGTGAGTAAAGTTGAAATTTCGTTTATGTACAGAATAAAGAGAAGGGGACCTAGAACCGTGCCTTGAAAAACACCACTCGTGATCGGCTGAGGCATCGAGTAGGTATTACGTTCTAAGTCCTTCTGGCTGCGGTTAGTCAAGTAGGAACCAATTAAGTCAAGGAGAGGATACAGGATGCCGAGAACTTCCAGTTTCACCAGAAGACGTCTGTGCGGTACCTTGTCAAAGGCTTTGCTCAGGTCAAAATAAATCAAAACCACTGACTGCTGCTGATTACGAAGGGAAGTGACGAGGTTAAGAAAAGCTAACTGACACACTTCGCATGATCTCCTAGGTAGAAAACCATATAGCGAGTCGCTTAAGAACTAATTTTCTAGGCAAAAGTCAAGAATTTGATTAAAAATATTTTTTTCCAGACGTTTTGCTAGAGGGGGGTTTTTTTGAACGCCTCGATAATTATTCACGTCCGAACGAGATCCCGACTTGAATCCAGGAAGAATAATATATGTCTTCCATGAGTCATGAAAGAATCAGTTTAAAAGATAAACTGAGAATATATGGCCAAGCAATCGGGGAAAGCTTGGCACTCTCTCAATAACTGAGTTTGAAATACCATCAGTCCCCGAAAAGTGCGAGTTTTTCAGACGTATTATTTGTATATGTATATTTGGAAGGGTTACACGCATTGCACTTGATGGTCCTATTAATATAAAACTATAATTCCATGTGTACAGTCAATATAAAAATGGTGCACATTTAAAAATGTTTGAGTCAAAGCATAACATAATTTCAAATGCGTGTTCACATCTATAGGCGAAACATGGTGGAAGAAAATAAGAAACCGAAAGATTTTAATAGGCTGGTTTTAAGTAATCATGTTGCGAGAGTCGTCTTTTGTTAAATATTATGTCATCAAGCCTTCTTTTAAAATCAGAAATGCTGTCAGAGGTAACCGTCTCACTTGGTAACGAGTTCCAAGCTCGTACCACTCGTTGGCTGAAAAAAATTTCTGAGATTCAATCGCATGCGTTCGCTATTAACCTTGTAAGGATGATCACGCAGATGAGTTGTGCAGACAAACTCGAAGAAATCTTCCGATATTAGGGAGGAATCATGGCTCCGGATAATCCGGAATGTCCAGAGCTGATGAATTAGTGCTAAGGAGAGATCAATGGTGCTGATAACATTGAATGAGGATGCCTGAAACTTCGGATCCAGTTCAGATTCCATCGTAAGATGATCTGCAAGGAATGCACTAAACAATTCTGCCTTGTCAGAGTCTTCCAGAACGAAGTTCTTAGTTTCATTTAGTAATGGAGGTATTTCATAACCTCGTTAAGAGGAGGATCGACGGCGGAACAGGTAAGCAATCGATTTTGCAGAGTTTGGCATGCTGAGTGCGCAAGATTTCTTCTGTCTGTCACGTGCAAGACGAATCTTAGAGGCTAATTCAAAAATCTCTGCAATCCTTAAATGTACAGATAACGAACTGCTTTATGGATCTTTTAATTGCTTACTCAATTTCTTTAGTTTTGGCAAAAGAAAGTGAGGGACGGTGGATTCCGAAGTGTAGGGCTTGACCATTTTGGTTGGCACAAATTCCAGGATGGTATTTGAAATGACTGACATAAAGTCAGAAAAACATGCTGCGTCGTTCATGGAGGAGAGACGCTGCCAGTCCAATGAGTCGAAAAAGTTGTTAATTAAGCTCATATCTGCGAGGTTAAAAGCATGATAGGTACGAAAGGTGCTAGCCTTTTTCGATGAGACAATTGGTTAGCAACAGTGAATTAATGTATGGTCACTTTGGAAGAGGCCCTGATTAAAGCAACGAAGAGGGGAGCAATGTAGTTTGTGAAAATTAGGTCTTAAATATGCTTGTCTCTCGTTGAAGAACGCACAAGCTGGGACCAGTTAGAAAACTTAATGTTATCGACGAACGGCTGAAATTTGGGTGGACAAAAGTTTAAAATTTAGTCAATTTCAGGAAAATTAAAATCCCCAGCGATTATTTTAATGTAAAACTTGGATTCCTAAACCAATTTAAAAATTTAACAAAGTTTTGCATAATCATCGGATGATGAATTTGGCAGGTTGTAAATACATCCGAGAATCGCCTTTTGTCGGGGTGACAGGAAAATGGATGCGAAGCAGTAATTGCCAAAGAATGACGTAAAATCTAAAACAAACGGGAAGTGCCTAAATGAAGCTTTAAAATAGAGAAGACAACCACCACCACGCTTACTAGTGCGGTCTTGGCGGTAGAGATCATACAGGTCAATGACAAGCAAAGAGTCGGAAATTAAGGGATAGGTCCAAGATTCAGTTACACATAAAACATCAGGCATTAACTCGAAATCAATGGCTCTAAATAAAGCCATCTTATTTCTTACAGATCTAGCATTAAGTAATATGACATCTAGGGTAGTTCAGGTATCCAAACAAGGGTTTACCTTATTTATAAAAAAAAAAACACAATTTGGAGGTGGGTAATTAAGTTGGAAGTTATTGTGGTTTGGAGGGTAAATGCCAACTACGCCAGAACCATTGGTATAAGGAACGTCATTAAAAAAGGCTGAGGGCGATATATTAAAGACGTAGGAATAAAAATTTCCGGTATTGAATCACCATAAGGGTAAAGACCGGGATGTGCCTGTTGGTAGTTAAAACGGAAAAACGGGAAGTAAGATGATACATAACGTTAACTTTAAAGTCGCTGAAGCTAAAAATTGTCTTCCTGTAGCAAAACCCGCCAATTCTGGTCAAACGTTTTTCAGCGATTGAAGTCGACCTTTTTTTCTTTAAGCATGAGCACTCGGCTCAATATTTAAAAAAACAAGTTGTTAATCTGTAGGGATAAAACCCCAATGGAACGTCGGGTTTCACCCTCATTAGCAAAAAAAGAAAACTTGGTCTACACCTTCAATACCAAAAGTTATCTCAGAGGTTTGTCCTGTAGCTAATGCAAGCCCACGGCCCTCCGGATCGACAGAGATTTCGATTCCAACTGAATCTTCACCCATTAACCATGTTCCTAGTTGGAGTGAAATTGTGTCAACGCCACTTCTTTCTCATCCCAAGCAAACCATGCCTGCTATAGCTGCCAAATCTATCAAACCTAAGAAAACTCCTAGTAAATCTTAATCATTGGCTAATCCAGGCATTAAAATCAGAAATGTCATTACCGATGGGAAATCTGTTAACCCCTCAGCATCTACAACAGCTGCGAACGCTAACGTTAGCATATTTCCCAACCCAAAAAGTGTCTGAAATCCCAAGATAATTAACGCTTCTAATTATGTTACCAGTCTTTCGAAATCATTTATTACTTTTTAAAAATGCAGGTTTTTTCGCCAATGTATGCTAACTTCCTTTAAAATCTCATTTCTATAACACCCCTATCTTTCAAACGCCACAATATAGCCTTCTTTTCTAAGGTTTTCATCCAAATATGCCGTTGAACAATATTTTCAGTTCTCTAAACAGTAAAATTTCGACAAATTGTCGACCAGAGATATTTTGTTTCCCATCATTCTTTTCTTCCTTCCAGTTTTCTTCTCCGCCACCAAATTATCCTTTCTTATAAATACTGATGAGCATAACCTGCAGCCCAGGAATACGCTTAGCTTAGTTTCACTCAATACGAGATCAGTTGTAAATAAGATGGCTGAGCTTAGAACAGTAGCCTTTGAGCTTGATCCAGATGTGCTGTGCATCACTGAATCCTGGGCTCACTCTCTTATTTCTGACTCGACGCTTGCTTTAGATAATTTCAATTTATACCGACAAGACCAGGCTTAAAAACGTAATGGTGGTTGCCTCCTTTATATTTAGTCATCCTTTGTACATTTTTCCTTTTTCAGCTGAGTATTTCGTCCTTTTCTGGAAATGTATGCTTTGCTTCAGTTAACCCACTCGCACAATAAAAAGAGCGGTAATTGGCTGTGTCTATAATCCTCCGTGTTATTCTGGCAATGAAAGCGAGCTCTGTGAACTATTTGATAAAGTTGCAGACACTCAATTTGATGTCAGAATACTCGAAGGCGATTTTAATCTGCTGACATTGACTGGCAGGCAAATTCCTCTCCGCCTAAACATCAGAAATTGGTCGATTCTATTAACTTTTCAAACATGTCCCAACTGGTCAGATCAGTTACTAGAAATGACAATATTTTAGATTTAAGTTTTACAAATTATGTCCACCCTCTCTTTATGAAATATCATCATGATCTTTTCACAAGTAATCAGGCAATAATTCACTGTTGTTTTCCAGTCCCCCTTCTCACGAAGCCTGAGGTAAAATGCAATAACCTCGACTTTGCTAACACAAACCATGAAATAATAAATAATTTCATAAGCACTCTAGATTGGCGAAGCATATTCTCAATCAAAGATCCACACTTTTTCCGTGAGCTATTGCAGAGCCTCACAGAAAAAATCCAGGCCTTTATCCCGTTTAAGATTTTTAATTCAAATATAGCTTCTTCTACTGTTCCGCATTTTCTCCAGAACAGACTTAAAAAATTTCGAAAACACTTAGAATATGCCATCCAGGCCTGGCGTCCGTGGTTTAAGAAGGATTATCTACAGCTGAAACGAGTGCAGGCGAGGGCTACGAAGATGGTGAAGAATCTAAGTCATCTGCCTTACGAAGCCAGACTGGTTGAACTTGATTTGTTTCCTCTAAATTACAGGCAACTACGCGGTGACCTCATCCAAACCTACCGGATTGTCAGAGGTCGCGATTGTGCCCTAGAATTTGCTGACTTCTTCGAATTGGCTGGGACGGAACATCTGCGGGGTCATCCCTTTAAACTGCAGAGGAAGTTTGTCCACACGGAAGTCCGTCGGAACGCCTTTTCGCAGAGGGTCGTTGGAGCATGGAACGGACTCCCTGACGAGGTGGTCCTTTCAGAAACTGTTGACACATTTAAATTCAAACTAGATACTCATTTACTGAGAAACTATTGTCAATATAATGAAGATTGTGTAAACAGTGGCAGGTTGCGCCTGGCCCACACATATCGATGACCCTACATTTTTCATTTGTCAGATATATCACTGTAAACGTTTGTACTATTGACATTTTTGCATGTGAATAGGGAGCTCAAGGGCGAAAGCCTACTTCCCTCAATAAAGTTTCTTAAAGTAAATTAAACAGTTAAGGGATTTTCCACCTTTACTAAGCAAG
>WEDG01007123.1:0-20852 GCA_017591395.1 Schistocephalus solidus
GCTTGTAAGTCTCGGGCACGTTACAATGAAGATCAATCGTTGCAATCGACTGCAATTAATTTATCGAGATCAGTACAATCAAGATTTTATTTAGCACATTTAAACAAGGGATCATAAAGATTCAGGTGAACAAGAAAGATACAAAGATGTAAATTGCACAAATACCTACACCTTCAATTTTCTCTTCATTGTTACTCATTTCTACAGACAACGAGGTCTCTGTTAACGCAATTAGTTGGTATTTCTGCTAAGAGGCTAGCAATTTTAATTTGTCCAGCTTTTTGGAGACTCTGATGGTTATTGTAACAGATTTCTAGCCAATGACCACTGATGCCCATAATAGCCTTGAATTGAGCCTCATTATTTTGGTTTAGATGTCAGAATGGCTGGCTTCGGCCAACAGAATGCTTTTTTGACTTGAAATTTTTATTCGGGCCTTTCTTGGAGGTGTCTATCATCATTGCTTCTTCGCTTTTCTAGTTCCGCTGTCATCTATTGCATTTTCATTTGCTCTTTCGTCTCATAATCCGGCTGAAAACACTTTGTAGAGTAAATTTCGAAGTTTAAATTTGATCCGTAGCATAAGATGCACTTGTGCTGCATTTTCCAAAATGATTTCAGGGGTCGTGATTGAGAATTCGAACTGGGTGCTGGCTGAGCCTTCCCTATTCTATATCTTTTGAAAATTTAAATCGATTCAACGCCCCTTTAGAAAGCTTTGGCATACACTTGAGTAAGGTCTTAGTCATGCTTTACTCTCTCCTTTGGAATTGTGAACGCAGATTATGGGACGATTTGTAAAACTATATTTTGCTTGCGACTGAATCGACAGCGAAGTTTGGATATCCTATACTAGAGGGACAAAAATTTATCCTCTTTGACGGACTTCAGAATTCTGACTGGGGCATCATTTCGCCCAATAATATAAGATTATCGAAAAGAGTGAATGGGTACGGTAGTGTCCCAGATAGAGGCAATTATACTAATGAAAATGGCACCGGTCTAACGCAGGATGTTTGGGTTAGTTCAAAAATCTTCTTTGATATGATAAACGTCGAGGAGTTTAGTACATGCATTTTTACAGTGATGTAATTAGGGAGTACGTTTTGCACAGATATTTCTACCACCATGGAAACCTACACATTACCTGGAAGAATCTAGATCACTGAACATACTATATTTTGATATGCACTATTTAATGTCGTTCCTATTTATTTTTTTATAAAATATAAAGTAACGGTGGCTGTTGTTATCCACCTGGTTTTTACAAGCATCTGTTTTGAAGATGTTCACAAAACCATGACTACTATTATTTCCTAGATATTTTTAAATTAACACTTTTTCTTTCCGTCTCTTACGCCCATTAAGATGGGATTTAACCAGCAATATATTCTAGTTTTTGCCTTAATAACAGCATGCTTTGCATAGTTAGTCAAGTTTCGACATTTTCTGTTAGGTAGCTGTTTGTCCACCTTCAAATATTGTTATGTTATTCTTAGCTTTTATCGGTTAATTTTTGCCTTTTTTACTTTAAATTTGTCAAGGGAACATACGCATCTCCAGGCATTAAAATAAGTAATGTCATTACCGATGGCAAACCTGCTAACCCCTTAGCATCTACAACAGCTGCGAACGCTAACGTTAGCATCTTTCCCAACCCAAAAAGTGTCCGAAATCCCCAAATAATTAACACTTCTAATTATGTTACCAGTTTTTCGAAAACATTTATTCCTTTTTCAAATGCATATTTTCCGCCAATTTATGCTAACTTCCCTCAAAATCTCATTTATATGCCACCCCCTATCTTTCAAACGCCACAATATAGCCTTCCCATTCCAAGGTTTTCATCCAAATATGCCGTTGTCCAATAATCTCAGTTCTCTTAACAGTAACATTTCGACAAATTGTAGACCAGAGAAATTTTGTTTCCCACCTTTCGTTTCTTCTTTCCAGTTTTCTTCTCCGCCACTAAATTATCCTTTTTATAAATACTGATGAGCGTAACCTGCAGCTCAGGAATACGCTCAGCTTAGTTTCACTCAATGCGAGATCATTTGTAAATAAGATGACTGAGCTTAGAACAGTAGCCTTTGAGCTTGATCCAGATGTGCTGTGCATCACTGAATCCTGGGATCACTCTCTTATTTCTGAGTTGACGCTTGCTATAGATAATTTCAATTTGTACCGACACGACCATGCTGAAAAACGTGGCGGTGGTTGCCTCCTTTATATTAAGTCATCCTTTGTACATTTCCCTTTTCAGCTGAGCATTTCGTCCTTATCTGGAAATGTATGCTTTGCTTCAGTCGTCCTCCCGCACAATAAAAAGCGGTAATTGGCTGTGTCTATAATCCTCCGTGTTATTCTGGAAATGAGCTCTGTGAACTATTTGAAAAAGTTGCAGACACTCAATTTGATATCAAAATAATCGTAGGCGATTTCAATCTGCCAGACATTGACTGGCAGGCAAATTCCTCTCCGCCTAAACATCAGACGTTGGTCGATACTATTAACTTTTCAAACATGTCCCAAATGGTCAGAGCAGTTACTAGAAATGACAACATTTTAGATTTAATTTTTACAAATGATGTTTACCCTCTCTTTATGCATTTTCATCATGATCTTTTCACAAGTTATCACGCAATAATTCACTGTTGTTTTCCAGTCCCTCTTCTTACGAAGCCTGAGGTTAAATGCAATAACCTCGACTTTGCTAACACAAACCATGAAAAATAAATAATTTCGTAAGCAGTCTAGATTGGCATAGCATATTCTCAATCAACGATCCAACAATTTTTCGTGAGCTATTGCAGAGCTTACAGAAAAAATCCAGTCTTTTATCCCGTTTTAGATTTTTAATTAAAATACAGCTTCTACTACTGTTCCACATTTTCTCCAGAACAGACTTGAAAAATTACGAAAGCAACTTAACGATTCATCTAAAAGCTCTTTGTCCGTTCATTTAAGGATTGCACAAATATTTAAATAAGCATCGAAAATTAGGCTCGTGAGAGATAAGCGTAGGGAATCTCGGGCACTTAGTGATGCCAATTCATCCAAACCTGTTGCTCAAATCTTCCATGTTCGGTCATCGGCTAAGCGTCTGAATGTAACTCCGCCATTACTCGTCTGTAACAAAAAAATTGTTACAGACGATTTGGGCAAAGCAGAGTTGTTAAATTCGTTTTTCGCCAACCACTTTACCACTGAAACTAGCCCCATTCCCACAATTCCTCTGCTCGCATATTCGCTTCTAACAACCATTAATTTCTCGACTTCATGTATTCAAAAGGAAAAAGCTCACCTAAAAAATTCACATTCGGATGGAACTGACAACATTCCTAAACTCACTTATTAAACAGTTAAGGGATTTTCCATCTTTACTAAGCAAGTTATTCTCAGTATTTCTCGAAAATGGTTTCTTCCCTGATAATTGGAAAACTTCTATCATAATACCAGTTTTTAACTCTGGTTCCCGCTCGGACCTGCATTACTATCGCTGTGTTCATAAATCGCCCTCTCTTTCTAAACTCTTCGAAAAACTAGTTGCAAAAAAAATCACGGCTTTTTGCATAAGCATTTAAATTATCAACTTTTCCCAACACGGCTTCTTACCGGACCGCTCTTGTGAAACCTGCCACATGACTTTTCTAAATCTAATAACCTCTCTTCGTAATGATCATCTCTCTGTGGTAGTTATCCATTTTGATCTTAGTAAAGCATTCGATAAAGTGCCTCATAAACGACTTCTAGCTAAACTAGAAGTTATAGGATAACGTAGTCCCCTTACTGACTTTATTCGATCATACCTAAATGACCGAAAACAAAAGGTTTTAGTGGGGTCCTCATACTCAAGTGCTACCCCGATTGTTAGTGGTGTCCTTCAAGGTACCGTATTGTTGTTCTTACTGTATATAAATGATATTTCATCGATAGTTAAACATTCTCAATCTTTTATTTATGCTGATGACCTCAAATGCGTGTTTTCCATCTCTAACTCTACGACCGAACGGTGCCGAGAACAAATTCATTCAGACTTAGACGCTCTTTCGGCCTGGAGCTCCACGTGGCTAATGGATTTCTCACCTACGAAGTGTCATTTCATGAATTTTGGGCCTGTAAGGCTGCCGCAACCTCTTATTTTTGAAGGTTGCCCTATGATTGAATGTTCCTCTATCAAGGACTTGGGCTTAAGCTACACCAATAAATTAGATCTTTCGCCTCATGCCGATAGAATTACGGCCAAAGCTGCTCAGATTTGCGGCTTTATTTCTTATAATTTCTACCTTCCTGAAATTAAATTAAGACTTTGTCGTATGTTTGTACTTCCCATTCTTGAATTCTGCTGTCCTTTCTTCGGTTAAATGAACGAATCTAGCCGTTCAAAAATTGAAAATGTTCAAAGAAATTTCACAAAAAACTCCTATTTCCGACTCTTTCAACTACTTGCTACTCAAAAAGATTCCAGCTAGTGAAGCTAAAAAATTTTGGGTCAGGAGACTTGAAGCAGGCTTTTGTCTCCTTTTCCGACTGAATAATAGTTGAACTCTCCCCAAGCTTTCAGTCATTACCCCCGTTAGTCTTCCTTATAACCTAAGAAATTCTGCACTAATTATACCTCCCTCTGCATCCTCCACGTGTAAACGCTCTCTCTCTTCTTTGCTTCTAGGTATAGTTTTTCATTGGAATAACTTGCCAATTGGAATAAGGTCATAAACTAGTCTATCTGCATTCAAGCGAAGACTGCCCATTTATCTTAACACTGATTCTATTAATCTTTTATTTTCCTCATCTTTTCCCACTAGCTTTCCCCATTACTTGGAGTAAGGACCATCGGGAATTTAAGTGACCCTCTTGAAACTATATTTCCGCTACCTCGAGTCGCCCATGAACTATGATGTCTCCTTATATCACCAGTCATCCAAACGATGACGTCATTCGGACGTACACATTCGGTGGTCCACAGTCTAAAATGCTACCGTTTTTGGATACAAACAATCATCATAATTCAATTCTGGATCCTAAGATGCTGAGGACTTAAGTTCATTGACGCATTTTCGTGAGGTTTTGTTTCATACGCCTAAGTGATCAAGAACGAATCACCTCGACGTTTTACTATCTCATTCTGAAATGCTACTGCATTATTACCCTACTCTACCCCCTGTCCATTTTTTTCTAAGCAGTTTTTTCTCCAACATTCTGTTCAAAAATGAAGGCCTATTGAACTCTGCCTCCATTTTTATGGTAGGAGTTTTTTTCACTGCCTATTTGTTCTAGTTTACCATTAATTTTAAAACATCGCTAACTATTGACATAGCAGGACATGTTATGTATTTGTACATTTTATCTGCACACATTGTCATAATGTTTGCTTGGACAGTGCCTTGCCGGTGCTTATTAAATATAAATTCTAAATTTCAAGGGGATGCAGCAAGTGAACTCCTACGAAGGTACCTAAGCCAAGCTGTGTCAAGCACCTTTCCAGCAGCTGATGCCCATGTACTTTTCTCGACAACTCCCATCCTTAACGGAGGGAGCCAAGCACAAACTGCCAGCACAGACCACCTCAATGTGCATTTATTCTTTCACTTGCTCCCTGTGGGTCAGAATATATTGGTCGCACAAGCCGGCGTTTGTCCAAACGTGTACGAGAACACCTTCCAGCAAGGTTAGGAAAGGGACAGATAAAGAAAATAAACAGCTCTATTCTCACGCATTTGGTAGACACAGGATATTGTTTAAATGCCAAAGAGGTCTTGCAGGTAATTAACAAGGCACCCTCAACCTATTTTAAAAATTCTTTGGACAGCGTCTGGTGGCTAGGGCAGAAGCAGCTGCAATCAGACTACGCAAACTAGTCCTGTGCGCTCAAAAGAACTTTATACAGGCACCGCAATTACCGTCGCTGTAAGCCATCAATTTATCCGCCCGCATCAAATTACCTGTCCCGGCGGCCGCCATTCCTCTGACCATGATCAGAAAACGGACCGAAATTATGTTTCTTTCCCCCTCCCCCCCCCACCCTGACGACCGTACAATTTGTTCTACTTACCCGTATATTTGACTTAGTTACACAGTAATATAAATGTAAAGACCTGATGAGAATTTATCGAAAGCTAACATATGCTCGCCAAATTGTCTTTTGAAGTATATCCTTGATCCAAATGTGAATCCTTCGTTCTGCTTGAAATTCTAAATTGATCATTTAAACGTTGAGGCGTGGTGTCCGTTTTGAATTGTTGGAGGTTTTTCCCGTGGTTGGGTTTCGTCCGATAGTACGTACTTATTGGGTTTATTGTACTATTTTTTAAAAAATTGTCTTTGAATCTGGCATTTTTCGCACGCAATGATGGAGAATTTTCCCCCCACTGAGAATTGTGCCTTTTTCGAGAGGGTAAATGTAGTTATAATCGCCCTAGTAGCAATTTCATAGCGAGGCGACATTGCGTCGCTGTAGAAAAGTCGTGATAGTTACATCCGATTAATAGCGGATTTTTCCTTTGGTTGCTATGGAAAAGTCGCCATATGGTGCTATTCGGCAACAGTCCCCCTCACATTAATCTCCTTTCCCTGCACCCCGCCACCGAATTCACTTTACGCGGAAGTCTTTTAAGTTTTTTTATAGGCGTGTATTGCGCAAACTAGCGTACGAAATTTAATTTTCTCTTATCTGACTGTCATCCAACGTCTTGTCATCCGGCCTGAACTGCGAGAGGAAGGAGGAATCCGGAAGTGGTGCTAAATGAGAGGAGTGTAATCCGATCTTCTTAGGACTAACCGTTAGTCATATTAGATATTCACTCGAGTCTATTTGGCTGCTTCCCGAGTGCATCCAGTGACATGAGTCGCCTGTTGAACGTGAACTGAAGCTCGTAGGTGTCAGCACGTCCACCTTTATTCTAGATTATGTACACTGCTAATTTACGATAAGTTCATTATGTAGGAAATAACGTAACTTTAACTAAATCATTTAATGGCGAGCGTACGTTCCTTCCTTTTCTGTTTTTCTTTGAAATTGATGGTAGCCGGGACTTCATCGTAAAGAAGAACATAGAACACAGTAAGTGCTAATGGTATTGCAGGATCATGCATATCTAGCAAGTTAATTATTGGCATGCTGCATAACTCCAAAGTATCGGCATGACTTCACAGTATAAGCCGCTGACCATGTCTCCTTATCGGCCGTGGGACGCCTGCGCACCTTGTGAGAAACATTCACCCGCTCTCTTTACGCAGCGAGTACGTTAGTACGCGCTTGAGGAACTGTATGCCACTGACGTCACTCGTGTCAATACAGGAGAATCGTAGTTGGCTGTCCATATTACATAGCAACGAAATATTACGATTTTATTGGGAGTAATTAACTTCACCAGGCTGATCTCGTCCTCGAAAAACCGGCACATTTCCAGGCGCGTCTAGCTTTACTGGGGCGATGCGTCAGAAAAAAGGTTTACATGGTCAGAGAAACCAATAGTTTGCAGGAAAATTCGTTAGCATATTTTATGCCCCTGGGGAAGCTGTTCTATCTGAAGTCCTGCAGTGTGCCGCAAAAATAGGTCAAATTGCTTCTGTTAATGCGCGACAGTTGCCTCATTAATCATTTGCTGGCTACTTACTTACACTACTTACGAAAACAACTTTCCTTCTGGGGCAAGCGCTAACAAGCCGATTCTTCTATAGAACAGTGCTATAACAGACCAATAATAGGACCTATTGCCTACATTTTTTACCTCCGATAATTTTTCGAACTTTAGGAGAGTATATGCGTTATAGATGAGGCGGTAACATTTGCAGCTGTCGTTCTTTGTATTGCCCGACCGTAGATATCCGTTCACGTAGCCCCAGGTTACTTCTACCACCAAGGAATTATAGGGGATAGTTCCTGCACTGGTTAGTCTGGTTGCTCAATGAGAGCTTCGGCAAAGTCCTGGAAACAAGAAATTTTCATTGTCAATATTTACTACTAGTCGGGATCTCTAAAACCGTCTGCATTTTGGTTGCCATACCCTCTTTAGACCGGTATTTAGTTGCAGACACTGTCGTAGCTTTAAGAAATTTAACTTGTTTTCGCGACTACTCTTTTCGATAGTTTTCCATTTGACCAATCGATAAAGTCAACCGGACAACTGTATGACTTTCTTCTCCTTCTACCTATAAGAAATTCAACCCCTAGTTTTGCTTGTGCAAAATCAAACTGTTCCTTGTTTTTTTTATAGATGCACTCTACCGGCCGCGGCGGATTTAAGCAACTTCTCCACCCTTATTATATCATAAACATACTTCTAAGTGTTACCTTCCCTTGTTGCAAAACTCTCCCTGGATTATGTGAAATTCTCTTCAACAACTGCATTTTGGACTTCCAGGAGTACGAAGTCATCATTTTCTTGGCGAGTTTCATCACCATTCGCAATAAGCGGCAGTTTTCTATAACTGACTATGTCGCTCACTTTTGTATGTATGCCAAGTTGTGCAATCTTTTCATGTTTTGGCGCCAGAGCCTGGCATATGCCTGCCTATATGGCGTTTTGTGGGTCCTCCAGTCCTCCTTCCTCTTCCAACCTGTGTACAAGGGTCCAGAGTCGGTCCTCTACTTCCGTCCGCAAACCTTTGATGAAGTTGTGAGACATGGCGATCCCCGTATCACATGGATTATCGCCTTCTACACTGCCTGGTCGCCAGCCTGTAACGCATTAGCTCCCATATTTTCCGAGCTTTCTCATAATTATGCGCTGCCCTTCCTGAAGTTTGGCAAGGTCGACGTGACTCGGTCACCCGATCTAGCCCGCGTCTGCAACGTCGACAATTCGACCTGGTCGAAACAGCTGCCCACGATAATCATGTTCAGGGGAGGAAAGGAGATAGATCGTCGCCCAGGAATGAGTTTGAAAACGAAGACACCGATGAAATTTTCTTTTTGTTGGGACAGCATTATATCCGCCTTCTCTTTAAATGACCTCTATTCCCAGTGTAAGGGCCTGTCTTCGGGAAAAAAGACAGAAGAAAGTGCGCAATCGCAAAAGAAGACTGAGTAGACTGTTTCTATGCATACATATACAATCATACCACCCTTTCCTGACAGTTCTTTACGATTAGTGTGCGATTTCTTTTGCCTTGTTACCTCCTTTCTTTCGGTGGTTAGTGCTATCGCCGATTATCTTATATTTTCTCGATTCTTATGCTCAAGGAAAAAAGCTCAAGCTCCTTACCCTTGTTTCTTGACGAGACGCTGAGCTTTTCTAGTTAATTTTTGGGGTGAGCAACTGAAAGATATGATGCATTCCAGGAGTCACAAGAAGTCTAATACTGTGATTATGCCATTTCTTGTGGCCAGGGTGACATTTTGGATTGTCAAATGTCATGTCGACTATCGAACAGCTGGGAACTCCTGTTGTGAACCAGAACTCACGCCGTGGTGGATCGACATTAGGCCCTAATCATTGCAATTATTTTTTTGCCGGCATACCGAGCACTATAGTGATGTCAGCACAGCAGCTGTTCGTGAGTTGTTGGAAGCCATGAATAAATTGAAGAACGCACCGCAGTGGATATGTTTTGGTTCATCCACGTCCAGCTCGGAAACCTGCTTAGTTGGGTCTTCTCGAGTCACGTACACCACAATCGCCTGAGCATTACTTGTAGTCGTTACGGCTACGATCGTGCCTGCCCTAGCCGGCCTGGATAATGTCAAGTATTGTACCTCACCACGCGTTACAATTCGCGGCAGCAGACATGGACAGCTCAACCCGTTCATTTCTCCAGCGCTGGACGCCGAATATCGAAGGTCCAATCACCGCTTCTATGTCTCATCAAGCCGGGTTTTTAGTTGACCTCCGCTTCGATGCCTCCAAGTGGGCACCGGGACCGGGTCAAGAGCAGTAGAACTGAGCTCGTGAGACGGGCGACGGAGGACGTGCCCTAACTACCTCAGTCGTATTTCTTGGATGGCCTGAGATATTGGTGCAGCGAGTGCGGACTGCCCCGTTTGAGACGTAGTCGATGTAGTTCACTCGAAGGATCGTCCTCGAGCAGCGATGATCAAATACCTCCAGTCTTCGCTCATCTTCCACGTGCAAAGCCCAGCATTAAAAACTATAGAAGAGGACTGACTAAACGGATACACGGTACACACTGATTTTCGTGGCGATGGGGATGTCCCGTCGAATCCGTAGGCACCGGCGAGCAGCGTCGATTCGGGAGGCAATATCGTCCCTCTGTCCATTGGGCAGCATCCTTGCCCGAGGTATTTGAACCTGTCTACTTCTTCGAGTTGACAGCCATTAATCTCGAGGGGTGTATTCTCGTAGTCAGGGATGCAGGTCGAAATAAATTTGGTCTTCCCAGTGTTAATGGATAAGCCTACCGAATTAGCGATCTCATTCACCCGCAACACCGCAGATTTAAGATCACCAAAGCGTGATGCTAGCAAGGCGATATTATCAGCATAGTCTAGGTCAGTCAAGTGACGTCCAGGTGCAAATTTCACATAGTCAAAACCGCTTTGGGCCATCCCTATAATCCAGTCAGTGGCTTATTTAAACAAAATGGGCGACATGATGCAACCTTGTTGAACACCAGATCACATATCGAAGGGTTGGGAGAGATGGTTGTGTACGAATACTCGCACATTGGTGGAGGCCTTGATCATTGCGATGCGAATACTAACAGTATAGACCTTTGCGACAGCGTAAATTGGACTTATGCCGCGGTAGTTCTCGCACTTTGACATCGAGTATGGCCAAGCCCTAGTCATACGGAAAGGTTTTATTTCTCAACGCCCATGTCAGCTCCCCATGAAGCCGCGACACCCGTGACCATACAAGACTTGTGGAATACTGTCCTCTCCGGGCAACTTGTCGTACAGGTGACAGTCTAATGAAACGGCATAGGCTGGGGAAGGTTGGACATCAAATTTGCGAAAGTGCTCAAGCCACTAGGCGACCTTGACCGAATTTTCAGCAATGAAGCCGTCGCGCACATCGAAAACAGAGTCACGCGGTGCAGAGGGACAACCATTAATTTGGCAGAGGTTTTGCGTGGTATCGACGTTTGAGGCCTGCTCCACGAAGGTAAAAACTTCAACTCACTAGTTTTTGTGGTCATGTCTAGCCGAATTTTTCATCAATCTCCGGAACTGGCACGCCCACGGCCTAATAAAATATCACAGAGGCCGATGACTTACTGCGGTATTGAGGCCGTGAACCGTCAATGATCTAGTTTACTTGTCGTGGCTGTCTGGCGATTAGGTTTAAAGGAGCCACAGAGCTAGAAAAACACGGAAAAACAGTTGGAGACCAAACGTTTTCACTACAGCACGTTCTTGAACTATGCCGTGGCTATCATCCGAGGGCAATCTGCAGGGTTGACTTCGCTGCAGCACTCGCTTCCGTTCTTCCTGAGTTACTGGGG
This sequence comes from Schistocephalus solidus, assembly GCA_017591395.1. NCBI lineage: Eukaryota > Metazoa > Platyhelminthes > Cestoda > Diphyllobothriidea > Diphyllobothriidae > Schistocephalus > Schistocephalus solidus. The sequence continues at coordinate 11,407 of WEDG01007123.1, forward strand.
AGGAGTCTGCTGGTACCAGAAGATAGCCCGGCAGAAATCATCGAAATGCTCAGGCCATACTGGTCAATAACAATCTTTCCCAGTCGTCCGATATTCTATCGTAAATTTGACAAGGGCACATTCTGTCGCCCATTCTATCTAACTGCGCCATTAAGGCGATTTTCGGGAGGACTCTGAACTGTTTTGATGGTGTCGAATTTATGCTGACTGACTGGTCTTGACGATGCTGATGATTTCACCCTGCCAGCATCAACTTTTACTGACCCACATAATGTAGTTTCGCGGGTGGATGAGGTCGTCAAATCATCCGTTCTATCCATAGACGCTCGAAAGACCCGAGCATTTTCAAAGTAAATGCTTGACGAGAAGGCAACCTTAGCGAGCATTGGTTATCAAGTAAAAGAATAGACCGTATCAAGTACCTCGGAGTGAGGCCACTACCGAAACGATAGAGTAAGGACGACGGCTTGTCTCGAATGGTTGCTGCTTGTGGGGATTATACAGTTCTTAGCAGGTATTTTTGACGTAACTTCTTATCTCCCTAACCACTGCATCCACGTGTTCCGGGTTTTGTCTGGTCGATCCTTCTATGCAGCTGTGCATGGTGGCCTACGCTCGTGGGAGGCGAGTTAGAAGTGGTGATTGATCACCGCTGCCCAAGGACCGGCTTTCGAGTGAAACACCAACTTTGTCTTGAATGAGGCAGTCCGCACTCGCTATAAGAGCGTCGCGAGAGTACCTCAGACCATCCAAGAAAGACAGCGGAAATTGTTTGAACGCGTACTTTGTGGAGGCCCTACTCCGGACGCATACTGTTACAATATGCCTCTCACGCGTACAATCGGCAGTCGGGTTCTCGACCAATCACCTTCAAGGCCCACTCAGACATATCCTCACTCAAGGTGGTATGGCTCCTGCTCCGTATTACTCGTGACGCCTGCTTTTGCGGCGCCGGACGTGTGCCCTCGTTTGGTTGCCATCTCCCTTCAACTCCCATTAAATCTCCTATCCTTCGTAGTTGTGCTTTTGCTCGCGGTTTGTCAAAATGCATGAGCAATCGGAATTATTTTTAATGCGTGACAACCATGTCTCAGAGGCAGGTAGTTACTTTCATCTGCGCGGGATTTTTCCTCAACCCTATTCTGGACGTTCCCCTTATTCAGTCAGTATCTGGACCTCTAGAGCATGTGGGGTTTTCGAAACCTTTAGTGACCAGACCTGAATTCAGTGTGTGTTATAAGTGACTTCCGAAGGGTTACATAATTCTATTAGTAGAATTGACTTTTGATAAAACTAAGTTTCTATCAACTGAACTTCTCAAGGCTCCGATCCATTTCAACAAAGTCATATTTTATGTCCCTCTGATTTCGATTGCCTTGCTAAGGTACATGCTGGCTGGCGTCCCTACTTACTGATCGCAGAAGTTCATGACCCGACGAACATGGAACTACCCTGCTTTCCACGTAAATGGATTATCCTTTTTTGCCTTCCATATGCGAGAAATATGACATTGGGGCGCTTTATCCTGCCTTCTCACGACAGTTTGACCGTCGTTGCTAGCAATGTCCATCGTGGGACCAAAGCATAGTGAGCGCAGGGGCGGTGACTTGCACAGCATCCACCGCACTTTCTCCTTCCCTAACGCTCCTGGGCCCGGAAAACCGGGGGTGGGAGAGGATGCAGGTGTCTGGCGCGGCGGGAATACCACCACACGCTCTATATGCGTCATTTGTAATGGGTGCGCATACCCAATAACGCCTGTCGTGCTCTGATATAACCTCCGTATTAGTCCAGTGCATCCACTGTGTAACCCGTTTAGTGGGTAAAGCCTGCTCACACAACAGGCATATATTAAAATGAAGGCCGTAGACAAGGCAAACTAGTTTTCGTAAGTTACTAGTCCATTTTCTTATACTCCAGGATCCAGCGTTTGACTCGCCACTAAGAGCTACTCCGAAAGTAAAACGGGGGAAATCAGACCGGGTTCTTTTAGCTGGCAGAATCTGCTTTTTCAACCGTTGCGCTCCTAGAAAAAAAATGGATCTGGAAGCTAAATACGAGGATTGTGAAAATATTTACTTGACTGATGCATTTGTGACTGCGATATTCCCTCGTGTCTTTCTTAAATAAATAGGGAGGAACCATTTGGCTTCATTCCTGCAGGACAGATCCAATGCGCGCACTCGCTAAGCTTCCTATTTTTGCTCCTCGAACATAACTTAAGGAGAATTCTTATGGAGTTCAGCTGACAGTTCGTCCTCACCGTGGGCTCTGTATTTTCAAAGCTGCCGAATTACTGCCCCTAATTCAGTAGCGAACGGCGATGCACAATTATAGGAAATTCTGCTGATCATCTCTACCGCAACTCGCTGAACTGTTTTTCTAGTGTGGCAGCCATTAAGGTAAGTGATATGAGATCTGCCTTCATTTTGATGATCTGACTGACCTCCGTACCTCCCTTTCAGAATGGCCAGTAGACTGATGTACCTTTCTGGCATTACCAACAGTCGAGACTTGGTCCAATTCCGAAGTCAAAATCTACAGGTATCTATTTTTGTCGGCCTTTACTGACTGTGATCTCTGCCGACGCAGTGCTCTGAAGTTCGGATTTCCAACTATTCGGCCCCATCGTCTATCACCCGTCAGTTGATCCTTTGGGTGTGCGCTTGCTGTAGCGTGGGGGCCTGAAACGACCCCCTCACTCATTAACGTCTAGCCACTGGTCGTGGTTATTTCCAGCAAAGCAAAGTGTTGGGCGGAATCATGGTTGACCTGTTCGGTGCATCGGAATATTCCAAAGTTTAGCTTTCGAAGTCGAGTGCCTTTCGAAGCATTAACGGAAATCCTGTTCCGCGTAGCTGTTGATTCATCGGTCAAACCCAACGTGCGTACTACCTGCGTACTATGTGCACTTCGTCCCTATAAACAATCTTGTTCGCTTGAATCTATTAAGGTGATTTAAGAGGCTGCCAATTGACGGCATAACTCGGTCCTCTCAAGCCGGAGAGTTAAGCTGTTGTAATTAATGTGACTTCTATGGCACTCCCAAACAGTTGGGACCCGAGTCGCACCTATCTCTTCTGTGTAAAAACCTGGTCCAACCTGTGTGGGACAGGCGTGTTTGGCACACGAAGCCGGGTTGTTGAACCTTTTCAATCACTGCGTCCGATCCCACCTCTGGTCTTCTTGGCTCTTGCACTACACCGGGCTCATATAGATAAGGAAGCAGAGAGTGCATTAGATGCAGCACAAGTCGATTATTAGTATAAACTGATTCATGCGCAAGTTACCATCCTTGTGCTCCTCACCTTATGGAGCACATGGGAAACATCTTGGTTCCTGACCGCTGAACCGTCATGTGAACTTGCGGTTCTGGCCACAGTCATGTGATCGGATTACGACTGAGTGGACGGGGGCCCGAATAAGCTTTAAGTAGCTGTTGTCTCAATGTTCACTTACTTCGCCAATCTTCTAATGCTTCGCTGATTGCTGCGCAGTCCGGTGGATGGTTGCTCCTTCCTAATTCCCTCCACCTATAAGAGGGTTTGTTTACGCTGGAAGGCCAGGCAACGATTCGGTCATGCCAGATGAGGATGAAAAATCGAAAATTTTTAGCCTCTCCATCGTTTACTAGAAATGGTTTGCATGCTCACGAACGATACAGTGGGGACTTATATGGACCATTCCAGATTGCTTTAGCCCCATCGCATCCTGAAGGATGGCCTAGTGCAGCTCATTAGTCCTAACGAAGGGTGCTAAGCGTGTGTGTGGCAGTTACCGATAAGGCTTCACCTGATTACTTTCAACTTCACTGGGACTGTCGTACTCGGTGAGATTCGCATATTTTCTCGATAGCAACAAAAACACGAGTTCCATGAAGCAATTCAGAAGAAGAAGAAGAAGAAGAAGACGCGACCGCTGGAACAAGAAGTTAATTCGCCTGACGTTTCGAATTTTCCATCGAAACCATCATCAGAGACGGTTGCAGATAAAGGGGATAGAGGCACAAGTTGCGCAGTATTTATACTGCGTAGTTGCCAGGCGACCACATGTGTGCTACAATTGGCAGCTCTCGCGATCACCGCTTGAGGTCGTAATTGATGCGATGGCGGCTTTCCAGTCCGCTTCCAATACGTTAATGGCTGCGATTTCATCATCCATGTTGAATGTTTGCGTGATCATTACTCATCGGTTTGGTCCGTCAGTGGAATTTTTATCTCCCACGCTCCACGTGACTGATTCTCCTGCCCAGGTAAAGTCTCATCACAGACAATGGGAGCGGAAGTTCATTGCGCTTGTGGATCGACTATAGACCTGAGAACCATGACTCGAACAGTTTGCGGCTCACGCGGTTGTCACCTCTCGCAAGGATTTTGACCTAATGAAACTTCTCTTCTGACAAAAGATTGCTCGTCGGTTATTCATACTGTAAACGATACCGGCACAATGAGTCAATTTCCAGCAGTCCACTATTAAAGTCATGCTTGACCTTATAGTATGTAGGTTGTGAATTAATGTACTGAGATTTCCTCCAATAACTCGTGGACGAGAATGATTTTCTCCTTAAGTTCTCAAACTTCGTCGGGTTTACTATGACAAAGTTCAGCCCCTGATGAAAGTTTGAAACGCTCATAATCCACAAACGAGTACCTTGACCCTGGAACTGATTGTTGCACTTGAAAAGAAGTTTTAACAAATTGACCGACTAAATTACTCTAACCTGCAAGGTGACATGGGGAAACCCAGTCAACACCGCCGATCTTATCAAACACGATGGTTCGGTTAACTGCTCTCAGGGCCGACTGCAGAAGAAAAACATGAATTACGGGACGGTATAATTGTAGCGCGGTGCATCTGATTGGCGATGGGCATTAGGTTGGGAGTGTTGAAATCGACTGTTTCACTCATTATCTACCCTAATTTGGAAACTCAGTTCTACCGACATTTGCTGTTATTCACACGCCCTCTCCCACCTCCGATCTTGTTGACTCTGTCTTTTAAACCAGGCCCATGTGGGGAGTGGAGCATAGAGTGGGATAGATGCAGTAAAAGTCTGCATTCATCCAGCGCCAGTCACCGTCCTTGCTGTGGAGCATATGGTGGACATCGTTGGACTACGACTGTCGAACTGTCATTCTGGTAAGCAATATCAGGTTGATTCTTCACGTGGAATCGTTTAATGAGTTTTTATTTCTCGGTGAACCGGTCTCATTGCCTTCGTTGTGTCGACCAGAGTAGTTCCAGGACAGCGGCCTGGACCACGACGAACAACGCTTCAATTGGTTTTACAAATACCGTTCACCTTACAATGTTGGTAGTGCACGGACGGCTTTGCGCTAAATTCTATGAGGGTTTGGGTTTGTGTCACCTTCCGGGTATGGAGGATTAGCGTTAGAGTTGAAGTCAGGGTTCGGGTTAGAACAAGTAACTAAGCACTCTTCCTGTAGTACGGATGGTACTTATTCTCGCATCCAACCAACATATTCAGCTATTAGGGTGCCTTCTGGCCGAGGAGCTGGCCATGATCTGAGTCCCACCATTTCAACTGAAGATACCTGAACCCGTTCAGGTACCTGCGTTCCGTTTCATTTGGATCACTCAATGTGGTTTAGTCAAGCATTCTAAATGACACACCATCTTCCCTCGAAATATGTCGTTGCAATAACGTTTTTATACAATTCCGTAATCTTGTAGCTTTCGTTAGCTCGAAGGCAAATATCTCATCTACGCACTTGTACCTGGTAATGCGCAGTCATTTACAACTGCGGCTCGGTACTCAGAAAATAGCAGCAGATTATTGTTGCTGTCTTTTGGGAAAGGGATCAGCGTCATAGGAGTCTCGTTCTTTATTGGGTAGTCTTGCCTGGCGTTACATCATCGAGCCTATTAAGGAGCCCTCAAGGAAACGCCTGTGCATTAACATGTGTAATCACTTGCCTTTTCTCCGATGTTACGTTTTAATGAGAGCAAAAGCTTTCAAGCTGTGTCTGTCACGTTTGCTAGCTACCACGAACTACTGGGCTATCGAGCGTATATACATGCCCCACAAGATACAAAGACAATAAGAAAAGATTGACTGAAAATCTTCTTTCTCTTCCTCCTCGAGTGGGGTCTTCGTTGACAAGCTGTGTAAGTTTACTTTAATCAGACGATGTTGAAGAATTCTTTTTCAGACCACTGCAGCTTTTAGTCGCTCAAATTAATGCTTAGTTCCCCTACTTCTCTTTTTATTCGAACCGCCAACGCCCTTTTGCGTAATATCCGGTTGCAGTCGTTGCTTAAAGTCAGTTTGACCTCCGAACAATCTTCACAGACCAGTGAGAACTTACTGGGGTCATTTATTATGAAAATGAATGGAATACTTAGGATACTGCTGCAAGTTAAAAGTTGTTTGTATTGAGCACGTGCTTCGTAACAGCGGCATCCTTGTTCCAAGCCTCATATTTTTGTAATGGTAATTCGGAGTTTGGATGACGGCGGTCAAGATTAGGCAGTCTAACCCATCAACAGAGACAATATCAGATAGGAGGGATAGAGACACAAGTGGTGCCATAATTATATTGCGTAGTGGCTACGCAATCGCATTTACACTAGCCAAGCCATCATCACATCAATTACAACCCCCCGCGGTGATCGTGAGAGCTGCTACTTGTAACACGCATGTGATCGCGTGGCCACTACGTACTATAAATACTGCACACCTTGTGCCCCTCTCCTTCTTGTCTGCTACTTCCTCTGATGACGGGTTTGAGTGAGAATCCGAAAGATTAGACAATAAACCTCTTGTTCCAGTGATCGCGTCTTCTCCTTCGGAACTGCTTTCTGGAACTCGCCTGTTCGCTTCTAAAAGAAGGCCAAACTCGTCGCTTCCCTGCGGTCTGCCTACCTTTGGAGTTCCTGGGTCTTGCGAGTCATCCATTAACGACTCGGACGCGGGAGACCAAGCTATCATCGCATAAACTACGAACCCAGTAGTGATCGCGAGAGCTTTTAATTGTAGTACACGCGGGATCGCGTGGCCACTACGTTCTGCACACCTTGTGCCTCTCTCCCTCTTATCTGCTTCTTCCTCTGCTGATGGGTTCTAGTGAGAATCCGAAACGTCAGGCCAGTAAAATTCTTGTTCCAGCGATTGAATCTTCTCCTCCCTTGGGCGATGTCTGATGAACTTTCGGTTCGATGAAGTACTTATGACCCATCTTCTAGGCCCAGTGTTTGGACTGTCTGCGCCGTACTCGAGCGCATGTTTGCGTTTCCAGTCCCAGCTGGTAGTTAGGGTTATGATTGGTTGAATGAAGGCAGAATAAGCCTGAAACAGACTGTATCAATCTACCCATATTTTCTGTCGTCTCTCCTCTCTGCAATTAAAACTTGGCCGAATTCGGCCTGGTAATTGGTTTCCTGTTCGTGACCTTTGCCATCCATACGGAGCTTGTTTCCTTCGGGAAGCCAATAGATCAGTGTGCGCCTACGTCACTGATGTATCTGCCGATGCTTTACTCCAACTCCTAGACCTTTGTCTAGAAACCAATTTTTCCTTCTCCGGCCAATGCTCATGGCAACAACTCTGCAGTAATTTGCAATCCCTGGAGCTGTTGCATGAATTGAGTTGCTGAACATATATATATATATATATATATATGTTGATAATTTGGAACCGACAAAGACAAAGGGGAGACCGGAATGGCCATTTCTGGCTTATTAGCCGTCATCAGCCAGCCATACCCAATCCCAAGTGTGGAACACCTGGGATTCGAACCCAGCGACGCTTTGGTATTTGAGTCGAGACGCTCTACCATTGAGCCACGGGCTCGTTGCTTTGTCGGTTGCAACACACTATCATATATATATATATATATATATATATATATATATATATATATATATATATATATATATATATATATATATGAAAGAAAAAGGCGATCTAAGGGAATATAGCTGTATTGTCCTGACGTTTCAAAAGCATACAAGCTTCCATCGTCGGAGGTGAGTATCGTACCACGCCTCACAGTATTTATAGATGGTGATAGCCATTTTTGTAACTCAGCGTTGTTTGGACGGGTTTACCTTAACAGTGTACACGATAGGATGACGGGGTGGGGGAGTCCTTAATTGGATTTGGCGTTCTTTGCCGGCATACACACAGGAAATTGCTGTCAGTTGACATATCTCTGGTTGAAGGGGGGCGACCATTGTCTGTGTCCGCATTGACCTCAATTGGTGCCCTGGGTCGATAGTCAAGTTTGTGTCCTGAGGGCATGTCTCCTCGTCTGTCGGGGTAGTAATTGATGCGGCGGTAATCATGACTGCGCCTTACGTTGGCCCCGAATTGTGGCGTGGTTAGGTGCATATCCGTCCTAGGTTCTCCCGCGGTGGAATTCACGTTTGGCCTAATTCCGTGTTTGCTCTTACGTTCGATGAGCTGCACCCGGAGGGCTTGGTAGGCTGCCGGAAGGGTGACAGAACGGTTGATCGACGTAGGCTCCGTGTGCCAGGCTTCGATTGTTTCCCTGGTTACGCGGTCATTTCCTCGACCCAGGATTTGGGCGTTTTGGAAGGCAAACGTGTGCCCAGAGTTTGCACAGTGTTCCGCCACCAGGGACAATGGGTCCATTCTCCTCACTGCCCACACGTGTTCGGTAACAGGGTCTGCAAATGCTTCTCTGCCTCTCCGACGTATTTAACTTCACAGGAGTCACATTGGTCCGGTAGATGATGTTTGACGTCTCTCCTCGTGGAAAGGGGGCCTCGGTCTCATAACTAGATTCCGAATATAAATATATATATATATATATATATGATAGATATATATGAAAATAGGAGCTCGTCGGAAAAATAGAGGTTGTACTCGTGAATTTTTCAAGTTGGTCACACCAACCCGTCGTCAGACGACGGGTTGAGTGTGACCAACGATCACGAGTACAGCTCTATTTTCCGACGAGACCTATCTCTTCACTATACATCTCGGAATGCACTCTACTCTATTCAGGTTTAGCCTAGTTTCGTGTTTTCGCTTACGTTCGGTGAGCTGTGCCCGGAGGGCTTGGTAGGCTGCCCGAATGGCGACAAAACGGTTGATCGTTGTAATCTCCGTGTGCCAGACTTAGATTGTTTGCTTGATTACGCGGTAATTACCTCGACCCCGGATTTCGGCGTTCTGGAAGGCGAACGTGTTCACAAAGTTTGCCCAGTGTTCCGCCACCAAGGATAATGGGTCCATTCTCCTTCCTGCCCGCACGTGTTCGGTAACGCGGGTCTGCAACCGCTTCCCTGTCTCTCCGACATAGTTACCTTCACGGGAGTCACATTGGATCCGGTAGATGACGTATGACGTCTCACCTCGTGGAAGGGTGTTTTTGGTCTCATGACTAGATTCCGAATGGTTGAATCTGGACGATGGGCGATTCCGATCCCCAGCGGCCTGCGGAGGTTTGAAACTGCCT
>WEDG01007125.1:0-21345 GCA_017591395.1 Schistocephalus solidus
AAAAATCGTTGGGTCCCGCTGCGCAAATTTTTCCAGTGAGTTGGCCAGGCGGGGCTGGTGCTCGTAGGGCCTCTTCCACTTTATATGCAAGGATGGGGGTTATCTGCTTAAGGCAATTCATTACAAGTTCAAATATGATGGAAAATTCAACGAAGTGTCACTTCTAAGAAAGGATTATCAAAAAGAAATCTACGGTCAAATGATATGATTGGAACCTATTATAACGTGAAACCAAGGTAGTCACGAAAAACTATGGTCCCTTATCATTTTGCGGAGAGAATCACATTTTGCGTTTTCCTGTTTTATTCAGGTCTCATTCGTCAATTTTTAAAAGTCAACTCAACGTTTCCCCATATTGTATTCTTCTCATTTTCACGTTTCAGCTGAAACCACCTGACGTCTGGAGCTTGGTATTCTTAATAGTGCACTTTAATCGTCCTTTCACCAAAGAATTTTAATAGATGTTTGTTCATGGCACAGAAGTGCGAAGTTCGGCGTCGACCCTATATATCTGTAATATTCGAGCAAATCACTAACCTTATTCCTTCATCCCCATCTGAGACCGCTAATTATCAAGCTTGGCTGACACGTTAGTGTAGTTTTGCATCTAGGCATTAGGTGAGTTGCGTCGCTGTCCTGGTTTGTTTTGCCGTAAACAAATGGTGGGTTCATCCTCTCTAATTCAATCGCTTATATGTAGTCCACTGTGTCGAAGAGGACTTCTGGCGTAGCGCATTCTAAAAAACAATCAGATTTTGCCTCAAGGCCAAACGCAGCTGCGGAGGTTTTGTACCTCTAAACATTTCTGTATACATGTTTAATTTTTAGACACAGGAAATTAAGGATGCATTTGATCTGTTTGACGTGGATAAAACTGGTTTTATTGATACTAAAGACTTAAAAGTTGCCATGCGGGCACTTGGTTTTGAGCCGAAGAAGGAAGAAATTAAGAGACTTATTTCTGAGTACGACCCCGAGGCAAAAGGTTCTCGCCATTCAGTTTGTCTTCATAGATTCCATAGGCCAGTTAGCGTATTCAGACTTCCTTCGAATGATGTCTGTAAAGATGCAAGATAAAGATGCTCGGGAGGAAGTCCTGAAAGCTTTCCATCTCTTTGACGATGATGAAACTGGGAAGATATCCTTCAAAAATCTCAAGCGTGTCGCTAAGGAATTGGGTGAAAATTTGACTGATGAAGAATTGCAGGTATTTTCAAATACTTTAAACCACTTTCAGGAAATGATTGACGAAGCTGATCGCGACGGCGATGGTGAAGTTAATGAAGAAGAGTTTTTGCGGATAATGAAAAAGACGAATATGTATTAAACTTCGAAATTGTTTGATAGAAGCTATGTTTCGGCACGGTGACTTTATGTTAAGCCTTGTCGTTTGTACATATCACTTTTCCCGTTTATACATACGATATGCGTTCCTTCCTTAACCAAATTGGTTTTTCTTGCCCCTCCGTTCGTTACCTGTCCTTTTTAAAATTGTAGTCAATTTTTCTTAAGTTCTTCAGCATTCGCTCTCTATTTTAAAGTTTAAATTTTTAGAAATCTTACTAACCAGTGCAAAATTAGCTTACATCTTGGAAATGGTCTCGCGATTTCAACGGTTTTACACGTGAACGGCAGAGCATATGCGAGGCCCAAGTAATTGAATGTAAAAGAGCCTGGATTACTTGAATTCGATTTTTATATGCTTTAGCTTACTTTAAATCCAAAGTTCAAGCGCTGGCTATGTGTATTAGGCCGGTTTTTAATGGTAATATATGCCAAATGGTTAAGAGCATATAAAGGAACTAGCGGTCGTTGTAATACATACATAATATACTTTTCGAGGTCAGTTACGGTAGGTTATGTCGTGCCCGTGCCGACCGATTAAGATAGAAGGTCTATGATCGATAAAAACCACCAGATGCCTACTAATTTCCAACCGACAAGCAAATTTTGATGACCATGCTTCCATGTGAAAGTGAAGCACCTTACCCAAATAATTGGTAATACTTCCTTAAATCGTCGTCTGTTAACGGTTAAACAGGAACGACCTCACAGCGTTTTGCTTTGGCGTTATACTCATCTAAATTAGGGGCTGTAGTTGCAATCTATGTGGCCTATTTACACGAAATTTCCCACGCGGATTCTTTGAGAACAAAACCAGTTGAACTACGAAATTGTAAATATCTTAGACCTTATATCGGGCAATGCGTTTGTGTTTGCTTGACTTGGATACATTATTAAGCTTAAAAGACTTCGTGTTTAGGAAGTCTCTTGAGGCTATCATCCGGGATCTAGTCATCCCCAGTGATGATAATGCCTTAAATGTTAAAACTTACGACGCATTTTTTAAAGTGCAAGCTTTTCAACTGTTACACCATTTTCTCCTAGTTTAATACGCCGAAAGTTAGCTGGTACTCTCTTCCGGATGGTCCTTTGCCACCGGTATGCGGCATTTGCTAACATAACCTCGATCGGTTTGGCCAATAAGTATGCCTTACATTAAGTGTAGGAAGTGCACGATCATTACTTATTTTTTTCTGAAAACTGGAGCTTTCCTATTATCTGTCGATTGGAAGATCAATCATATCACGCTTGACGTCAGACAGGATTGAAGGTAAACCAAACAATTAAATATAAAAATAAGAGCTTTAATGGTCATGGAGAATAAAAAAGGGTCCCAAGTTACCTGCCCCAGCTGTTGTCGCTGATTGTACATTATACCAGACTTTTGACGTATTCCGGGGCCGTCTGTGACTCATGCTCTTTTACTCATTGAATCTCACTGATGGTGACGTCAGAGCTGTCATTGAGGAAGCAGCAAGGAGGTATCATGTCCTGGGAAATGGCGGACTAATGAAGCTTCCCTACGGATCATCAGTTCTTGTTCGTTTCCCCAGTCTCGAAATAACTTCTCAATTCTTACAATGCTTTGGACCGAAATTCAAGAGATATGGTCTATACAACCACTAGTCTGAGGACGTGCGTGCAAAACGTTGCATAAAAAATGCTAATTTCGGATCCCTCTTCAACCAGTGTGTAAGGCGGACGAAATTTGCTTGGACCAAAAAAAGTGGGACGACAAAATCTGTGGTAGACTTCTAAATAAAGTAACGTGGATTTTCACGAAACGAGTTTTACCTTGCGAAGTTATGATGGAAAATTTAAGGACTAACTGACGGTGATATGTAACGCGAGTAAATCGAGTTATACTTCGGACGTGAGTTAATCTGGTCGAAGTTTTGGATCTGGGAAAAGATGTCGATTATTCACCCAGCTCTGAGGCGCCCGGAGTGATGTAAAGTGGCCTTATGTTTAGGATTCCTAACTCCTTTCCAGCTGAAACAACCCACGCCGTCGATAATAACTAACCGTTGGTACAGTTCTCATGCACGCAGTTTCATTAATCATCCGTCGGATTTTTCCACCCAAAATCCGGTCGAGGAAGGGAGTGCTTGTAGTTGTCCTACTCTGGGCGCCGGTTTCAACACTGCGCCTCTAGTTCGTAATTGCGAGCATGCAAGCGGTACTCTGCTTCTCGACCAATCACATCTATCCAAGCGAACCAATGAGGTTCAAGACCGACTCGGATTCGCCACCGTTGACGCTGCTACGGTTTCCCCATTCTCACTCAGGATGCCGGTTGTCGCGGCGCACCCGTTTGCGCACGGCCAACTTATTCCAACCTATTCTCCAATCATTATATGCAGAATAAAATACACTCAACTGGTTTCCAACTCTTTCTATCTGGGATCGATCCCAAGGGTCGTAGTGGCTAAGGTCTCCCCAAATTTTTCTGGTGCTCGACCATTCTTATTTACCTATGCAAACCTGAGAAACTCGAAAATGCGCATCCGCTCGTGGATTAGTATGTTTTTATTCTGGCCTTTCGAAATCACGAGGAAGTTCACCGTCACCGATAGAATCCTACACAGGCAAAAACCTTTACAGAGCGTACAAGCCAATCAATCATACAAGTCTGGAGATGACTGCGCAGAACTATTTATGCCGGTGTCAGATCGATCCACCGATTGGTTGACTTCCGTATCTGTGGTCCAGGCTTCAAGCAATTCTTGGCTCGTCTTGTTTTCGGCGTAATCGATTATTCAAAAGACAATTTGGCGAGCATACGTTAGCTTTCGATAAATTCTCATCAGGCCTTTACATTTATATCAGTGTCACAAGGTCAAATATGCGGGTAATTAAAACAAATTGTACGGTTATCTAGACGGGTGCGAATTTGAACTCGTAGTTCTTTTCTTAGGTATGGACAGTGGTGAAACTTTGTCACCCCGTCGTGCAGCCAGCTCATGTTTTTTTATGCGCGATCCAAGCATGCATTCGGTCTGACCTGTGTACGGGAGGGGATAAACTACTCCAGACTGCCGCTTGGGATTCAGTCTGAATTTATTCTTATGAACCTGCTGCCCTTCATAGCTGTCGGCCTGTGTGCAATTTCAACACTGGTTCGACAGCAGTGTGCTCGGTCGCTTCTGAGGCGTCCTCCGTGTATGGTGCTATATCCTCGGTGGCGTTTATGTTTGGGCTCTTCGGGACCGAACGCGTAGGTCTCGGCTCATTGACGCATATGGACAGCCATTCCGCATCAATTAGTCGTGGAGTTGTGACCTCGCGCACTTTTTCCTCTGGATTACTGTAATTAGTCTGGATCCATTTGAAGAGCGTTCTCACACGGCTTCGTTTTTGAGCCACCAGATGGTTGTTGTTGTTGTTATTGGAACTGAGAGGTTGTGTGGTCTTCGTTGCCTTCCTGTAAACTGTCGTCTAAATTTCATTGTCAGGATTTCGCTTAACGATTATATCAGGGAACGGCAGTTGTTCATGTTCTCCTTCGCTCATGAATTGCATATCAAGGAAAGTTCTGTTAAATAAGTTATGCAAGCTTTGCAGCATGATTTTGCTGAGGATAACCAATATTCGTTGACGGACGCTCATCGATCGCTAACGGAACTCACTAGTCCAGCTCTGCCTTGGGGCTAATTCTCGAGCGCCGCCAGTAGCCGCACAGTGGCTAGTAGTAGCAAACGCAGATTGAAAATGCCGACAAAGAAAAGGGAGACTGGAATGACAATTTCTGGCTTATTAGCCTTAATCAGCCAGTCCTACCCAAACCCAGGAGGTGCACCACCACCTGATTACAAATGTGTTGTAAACTTAACGGCGCCAAAAGACCGGTTCATGTTGGATGAAGGCAGGTTTTTATAACTACTGTTGAACTAGTTCTCCCATTAAGCCGGAGTCCATTTGCCCGCTGGATTTCCCTTGATCTGCTTGTGGGTTTCGGGAGACTGGAATGGCTATTTCTGGCTTATATGTTGTCGTCAACTAGTTGTACGTTAACTGCCCGTTTAAATCTCAGATCTTTTCGCCAGTAATTGGGGTATGATTAGCCGTTGAACATGCATATGCCAGAAACACCCCTTTTAATCTCCTTTAAACAAGGTGAATGCGACAAAACACGACAATTTAATGAAGTCCTATAATTTCGTGAGCCCTTATTGGTCTGCGTACGTTCATTATCCATTAATAAGGCGAGATAACTGGTCCAATTTAATATCGACCTAGAAGGATGAAACGTGATAGGTAAATAAAACGTGGACTATCGGTCTGCTATGCGGGTTCGAATGATGAGGCGAAAAGGGGAGGAAAGTTATCTAAGCGAGCCAGTTCAGATTGCAGTGAAAATCTGTCAAGCTCAATTAAAATTGCAATGCGTGGAACGGCAGTCAGTCATACGGGGGAGGGGAGCGGGATAAGGCAAGGGGTTACGTCCACTATGGATCCTTACCACGGAAGTGCGAGGGCGATCACTTGATCCAGCTTCTAATAGGGTTATAGTTTTCTCCGTATTGCAGCGGTCGCTGAAAAGCACAGGAGGCGCCCAGTCGTTGCCTGATGTAGGACCCTAAATGCAGTCCTTGGATCCCCTTAGGGTAAGTGCTCACCAGATGCTTTGCACTTGCACTCCTAGTTGCTTTATTTTCCACCCTTAGCAGCCATTTTGGCATATTTTCAGCTGACCGAGTTGTCAGCTGATTTTGCGTGGTTCCAATGAATACGGTTTGATGTGGCGTGCATAGGCAGAATGTCTTTAGTTTGTCTAACCGTAAAAGCCGTTGTATTGCCTATGAACAACCGTTTAGAGGCGGCGCATGTTCGTTCAATTGTGCATCAAAACTGCCGCTTGATCACATTTGACACATTATCACCTTTGCAAGGAGGGTAGATTCTCGCTGGCTTTTGGCGCGGATATTTCTTCGGAAATTTTTTGTTAGGGATGGCGATGCTTATAGATAAATTTATCTGGATACTCGTTTCCAAGAAGAGCGTTTTTCAGGGAATTGATTTCGTCATCGATCGTATCTGAGGAAAAGATTCCAGTGGTTCTGTTGAACAGACACAAACCCAAGTTTCATTTTCTCCCGAATTGGATCGAAACTGAGGAAGTGCATGCCCTGCGATTTCCAGGTCGGTTTTCTACATATTGACCTCGGAATCGAAGCATCTGCCCACCTCCGTACAAGATCGCCTAAAAGGGGCAGTGCCCGATCGTAAATTTGATCATTGCATGTGCCCTGTTCATAGCCTTTGGTAGTAATTCTCCATCTATTGGGTTGTTGACAATGGAGAAAATGGCATGCACATGTCTTCGATAGAATGTGGTTTGGTGTACATTTTGGGCTAATTTTCGCTTGAGGCTTGACATGAAGATGTCCGCTAGGACCTGCCCCAATGGACTGCTCATAGCTACATCCTCGATCTGTGGATTCAACTGTCCATTGAACAGGGACTGTACATTATCCGCGCATATATCTAGTATTTCCTGTAGTTGATCTGGCTCCAAGCATGAACCGTTGGTCTGATATGCGGGTGCGCATGGTGAGGGGGACAAATACCTCCACGCGTCTGTTCCAACTATTGCCCCAAATACATGCTGAAGACCCTGAGGGCATTTGAACACTTCAATACGGGAACCGCAAAATTCACATTTCCAAACCCGCCCATCAAATGGGCGGGTGCCCCCTGAAAGCGATGTACCTTTTTGAGGGCTACCTGCGCCGACGTCACCGGCAAAATGACGCCAAAATTATCTACTTCACTCTAAAAAAGGTGATATTTAGCGTTCATACGTAAGCTAAATGCCTATCAGCCATCTGCCCCGAATGGGGCATCAAGTACTGTCTGAGTCATAACGTTATTGATGTGAATCACAAAGCCAGCCAGGTCGTTGGTGAGAATGTCGATACAAAAGAAACTATGACACCGCCTGAAGTGCTTGTGATCTGTCAGGCAGTGCGGCGCCCGGATATGTGACCGTCGATCAAGCCACCACGAGACACATCAAGTTTCACAACAGCATCTCTATCGGTAACTGTTCAAACCTGCTCACGTCGAAGACAGCTGCTGCCATTGCTTCTCAAACTCCAGTTCTTGTGGAGAATCTGCTCGATGTCCTGAAAGGAGGCACCGGGATGGTGGCACACTATGATGGATACACGTCGTGTCCGTTTATCACGGGAGAAACCAAAGGCATTCTAGCCGAGTTGAACTATGATTTGCAACCGAGGGAACCGCTGCCTTTCGCCCAAGCAACGGAACGCTGGATATTTGGCTATGTCAAACGGGTTTTCCTTCCGCCACCCTCATGGAATGGCCTTTTAATAGGGATTTGGCCTAATCCAAAACGCTTGCTAAAAGTTCTCAACCCGATAGGCTCCGACTAGAGGTCCTGGTACGATCCATCCAGTCCATTTCCGTGCATCTGGCTTCGATTAACTTTAGTTATTTAACTAATTTACATCTGTCTTCCACTGTTCACACACTTTGTATGGTTATTTTATCCTAGTGAGCTGTCGTTATTTAAAATTGTTTTCAGGTTGTGAAGTGAAGTCGTTTTTAATGACTAGTATAGATAAAGCAGAGACCCAGAGCACAAAAAAGAAGGTAATTGGAATGGCAGTACATGCCTTTCCTCAGTTTCTATCTAATTTAAAGGAAATGTAACTTGGTTTTATGCCTGTTCAATAGAACCGCTGGAATATATTCCTCACATACGATAAATGACGAAATCAATTTTCTGAAGAACGTTCGTCTTGGAAAAACTAAAAATAACAATTACTTTGAAATTTTAAAAGCGAATCGAAATGTCGACAAATTTTTCTGAACCCACTAAAATTTACAATGGGCTTTAAAACTATGTTCCAGTTGTCCTTCTTCTGACGGAGCATTTGCTTTTTTGTACATGGATTTGCATTTTCAAGGACCTACTTGTTCTTCTTTGGGAATGTTAACTCTGATATTTGTTCAGATCCTAAATGCCTGTCTGATTTACCTTCAATTGTAAAGATGTATGCTTCCCCTCCCTCAATGCCTTAACTTCCAAGTTCCCTCATTTCATTCAAGACGGTGTGCCCTTCACAGATTTATTCAGAAGACCTCGTGAATAAAACCTCGAGTTTTTTCTGTCCTACCAACAAACTTAATTCGTCCAAATAGGGTGGTTAAACCGTGGTAGACTAGATCATGGGCCCAGACGGAGGAGTCGTTCGTCCTTAAGGGATCTATGCATTATGCTTAAAATTTAGTGTATGTACACTTCTAGTGAAGGTCAGACTCTAGAAAAATTCCTTCATGTAAACAATTTCCTCAATTTATTTTGGAGGGTGGGCAAGTCCAAGGACTGGGTATTCAACAGGTCACTACGTGCGCATACGTCCTTGGGAAAAAGATACGGAAAGGAGTTTGTGGCAGAATCATAGAGGCGAGTTCAATGAAGCAGTGGCGATAAAGTCAACGCAGTCACTAGAGTAGCGGCGAGGACGTCGAGGGTAACATAAACCGAGTAATGAGAAGCGTTGAGAAGAAATCCTGGCTAAGGCCGAGATAAATAGAGTTGGCAAACACCTTAACACACATTCATGCTTAAAGACAAAATACTAATGCAATGGGACATAAGGGTCAAAATACAAAAAGAAGCAAATTGGATATTCATAATGAAGGTTAATTGTACAAGGGGGAGGAGTTACAACAAAGGATAACCTGTCTGGATGGAGGGGACACGTAAATACCTGCTGCACCGCCCGTGGGGAGTTTTGGGCTGTTAGTAACTGTAGGGGAGAGCCACGGGTGGCACCGGTGTAGTGAGAGTAGATAGTTACGGGAGAGGATCGGTGGTAAATGAGGAAGAGCACCGGCTGTTTTCAGTGACATGTAGTAACGCCGTAGCTGTCCTAGACCCGCGCGAAAAATTGTCACTTCATTCAAATAACTATAAACGAGTTCTGGTCCCGTGCAAAAGAACAAGAGTTTTTGTATTCGTTGATGAACGCTGACCGATCTCTAACAGAACTCACTCGTTCCACTCTGCCTTGAGGCTCACTCTCGAGCCCGGCCAGCAGCCACACAGCGGCTAATAGAACAGGCAGACAAATATTGCCGGTAAAAACAGGGGAGACTGGTATTCCTTCCCAACGTCAGGTGGTGCACCACCCGAGGATCGAACCCGCGACCCATTTATCAGAAATCCAACGCTCTTCAACGCTCTCACAGACAAATCTAGAATGAGATAAGGGTGATATGTTGCACAGGTGTTACAGTTTTTATCGGAAAACTACAAACGTTATTTTGATGGCGTCCAGTACTCCTATTGCGCTGTTTGCAGCCTTGCTGCTTGGTTCAGATTACTCTGTATCCAATCACAGAGACCGTGCTGCGAAGACGCCGTTAGAATTTGGGTGCTTTTCAGGTAATATGCCCTCCTACTGTCGGTTAGCTTTCAGTTAGTTGAGAGTCGATCGAATACTTCACACTTCAGCGCATTGAAGTTAAGGAGCCATCTAGCGGGCCAAATTTGCAGTATGTACAGATTATTCTTAAAGGGAAATTTTGCCCTTCCTTTTTTGTAGAAACGATTGAAGTAGCTGCAAGTTTTTACAGTAAAGCTGGCAAAGGGGTGTTGCACGTGGACGTCACTCTTTAGAAGCAAGCCTATGAGCAGAGTGTCTATTGGGAATGGAAATATGAAACCTTGTACTACAGGTGACCTTGCGCTAAATTGTAGGACAGAACACCTAGTACTGTGCCACAAATTTAACCTTCACCCGAACTTCAGCCCTAATAACCCCAACGATTGCACTCTTAGCCTTAACACTGACCACAACCCTAGCCGTCGAAACACTAACAACCTTGAATTTAGCACAAGACCACCCGTGGCCTACTATACTGTCATCTGGGGAGAAGAAGACTTCTCCGGCAGACAGCGAGCAACCGTCCATGGCTGCACTCTTGACTCGAGCAGAATCCCGGTGTCTTAAAACAACAGAGAGACTGAAAAGAAACTGCACTTGTGGTAGCCCTTCCCCGATCTAAACTGCTATTATCCCACAGGCAGCAGGTTTTTTCTCCTGAATAACATAAAGATACGAAAAATACTAATAATTATATATATTCAGGAGTTTTTCACTTCCAGTATGATCCCAACTGCATATTTCGTTTGATAATTCTTATAAACCGGCATTAAATGCAATTATTATTATTATAAGTATTATTAAGATCGCTGGAAAAAGCCTTATTTGACCGAAGTTTCAGGTTCACACTCAAATCCACGATCACAGATGGAAACAGAAAAAGACACTATGGTGCACAGGTGTTGCAAAATTTATAGGTATGCAGTTTGTATGCCACTGAATGCTTATATTACTCCCTAAGTGGGCCGTGTGGTAGAAACGCTGGACCAATACGGGGGCTAGATCTCGGCACGGCATGCGTTATTCGGAATGCCACACATGGGATGGGAGGGGTGTAGTTGTATGCGTAGGTGCAGGCTCACGGCGCGTCAGCCAGTTGCAGCCGATTCTCCCACTGGTCTTTTTGCCTCAGTCTTAACACCGGACATGGCGGGTGAGGGACGGGAGTGAGAGTGTGGTAGATGCAAGGCAAGCCTAGTATCCCTTAAAACTAATTCACACGCAATTCACTATCACTGCTCCACCAAGATGGGGAGTAGACGGTGGCCCACGTTGGATGTGACGGCTAAACGGTTAAATCCCCATAGAAACTGGCCGATGCTGCATTTTGCCCGGATCATTTTATGTGGTGCGATAATAGCCTTACGAGCATCATCTGAGTGGTTAATTACTGAAAGTTCGTCACTAATGTGAGTTCTTAGGCCACCTTGCTCAGCGACACTGACACTGAAGAAAGTGCACACAGGCACTCTCACGGTGTGGCTAATTACGCTATGCAGCCAAAGTCCTAAAAGAGAATATGGCCGGTGGAGTTCACTGAGCTTGTTAATCGACTGAGGGTTGGATAGTTTCGCTGTTCACGCAGCTGTAACCTCTCATGGGCCTTTTTACCTCACCAAATGTGAATGGCTGCGGAGTAGTCTTCCATTTTTTCCAACATAGCTGCTTTTCGCACAACAGAACAAGATTCTGCTGACGAATCCAGACTTCGCTCGCCGTGACAGTGTCAATCGGTCTCATGACCTGGACCCTTGTTGATTCCTCCGATCTGTGTGCGACTCCATTGTGAGTGAAAGAAGGAGGCTGACAGCTTCCGAAACGTTCGTGACGACGGGTTTCTGTAAAGACATGCAGGTGCATAGCAAACACATACTGCAACACCTAGGTCATTGAGCAGTTATCGCAACACGTGCAACAATCGCTTATGAATGCAGCAATAACCATTTTTATAGGCATTTGGTGGCATAGCATCCGATAAAAATTGTAACACCTGTGCAACATATCACCCTTATCTCATTCTAGATTTGACTGTGAGAGCGTTGAAGAGCGTTGGATTTCTGATAAATGGGTCGCGGGTTCGATCCTCGGGTGGTGCACCACCTGACGTTGGGAAGGAATACCAGTCTCCCCTGTTTTTACCGGCAATATTTGTCTGCCTGTTCTATTAGCCGCTGTGTGGCTGCTGGCCGGGCTCGAGAGTGAGCCTCAAGGCAGAGTGGAACGAGTGAGTTCTGTTAGAGATCGGTCAGCGTTCATCAACGAATACAAAAACTCCTGTTCTTTTGCACGGGACCAGAACTCGTTTATAGTTATTTGAATGAAGTGACAATTTTTCGCGCGGGTCTAGGACAGCTACGGCGTTACTACATGTCACTGAAAACAGCCGGTGCTCTTCCTCATTTACCACCGATCCTCTCCCGTAACTATCTACTCTCACTACACCGGTGCCACCCGTGGCTCTCCCCCTACAGTTACTAACAGCCCAAAACTCCCTACGGGCGGTGCAGCAGGTATTTACGTGTCCCCTCCATCCAGACAGGTTATCCTTTGTTGTAACTCCTCCCCCTTGTACAATTAACCTTCATTATGAATATCCAATTTGCTTCTTTTTGTACTTTTACCCTTATGTCCCATTGCATTAGTATTTTGTCTTTAAGCATGAATGTGTGTTAAGGCGTTTACCAACTCTATTCATCTCGGTCTTAACCAGGATTTCTTCTCAACGCTTCTCATTACTCGGTTTATGTTACCCTCGACGTCCTCGCCGCTACTCTAGTGACTGCGTTGACTTTATCGCCACTGCTTCATTGAACTCGCCTCTATGATTCTGCCACAAACTCCTTTCCGTATCTTTTTCCCAAGGACGTATGCGCACGTAGTGACCTGTTGAATACCCAGTCCTTGGACTTGCCCACCCTCCAAAATAAATTGAGGAAATTGTTTACATGAAGGAATTTTTCTAGAGTCTGACCTTCACTAGAAGTGTACATACACTAAATTTTAAGCATAATGCATAGATCCCTTAAGGACGAACGACTCCTCCGTCTGGGCCCATGATCTAGTCTACCACGGTTTAACCACCCTATTTGGACGAATTAAGTTTGTTGGTAGGACAGAAAAAACTCGAGGTTTTATTCACGAGGTCTTCTGAATAAATCTGTGAAGGGCACACCGTCTTGAATGAAATGAGGGAACTTGGAAGTTAAGGCATTGAGGGAGGGGAAGCATACATCTTTACAATTGAAGGTAAATCAGACAGGCATTTAGGATCTGAACAAATATCAGAGTTAACATTCCCAAAGAAGAACAAGTAGGTCCTTGAAAATGCAAATCCATGTACAAAAAAGCAAATGCTCCGTCAGAAGAAGGACAACTGGAACATAGTTTTAAAGCCCATTGTAAATTTTAGTGGGTTCAGAAAACATTTGTCGACATTTCGATTCGCTTTTAAAATTTCAAAGTAATTGTTATTTTTAGTTTTTCCAAGACAAACGTTCTTCAGAAAATTGATTTCGTCATTTATCGTATGTGAGGAATATATTCCAGCGGTTCTATTGAACAGGCATAAAACCAAGTTACATTTCCTTTAAATTAGATAGAAACTGAGGAAAGGCATGTACTGCCATTCCAATTACCTTCTTTTTTGTGCTCTGGGTCTCTGCTTTATCTATACTAGTCATTAAAAACGACTTCACTTCACAACCTGAAAACAATTTTAAATAACGACAGCTCACTAGGATAAAATAACCATACAAAGTGTGTGAACAGTGGAAGACAGATGTAAATTAGTTAAATAACTAAAGTTAATCGAAGCCAGATGCACGGAAATGGACTGGATGGATCGTACCAGGACCTCTAGTCGGAGCCTATCGGGTTGAGAACTTTTAGCAAGCGTTTTGGATTAGGCCAAATCCCTATTAAAAGGTCATTCCATGAGGGTGGCGGAAGGAAAACCCGTTTGACATAGCCAAATATCCAGCGTTCCGTTGCTTGGGCGAAAGGCAGCGGTTCCCTCGGTTGCAAATCATAGTTCAACTCGGCTAGAATGCCTTTGGTTTCTCCCGTGATAAACGGACACGACGTGTATCCATCATAGTGTGCCACCATCCCGGTGCCTCCTTTCAGGACATCGAGCAGATTCTCCACAAGAACTGGAGTTTGAGAAGCAATGGCAGCAGCTGTCTTCGACGTGAGCAGGTTTGAACAGTTACCGATAGAGATGCTGTTGTGAAACTTGATGTGTCTCGTGGTGGCTTGATCGACGGTCACATATCCGGGCGCCACACTGCCTGACAGATCACAAGCACTTCAGGCGGTGTAATAGTTTCTTTTGTATCGACATTCTTACCAACGACCTGGCTGGCTTTGTGATTCACATCAATAACGTTATGACCCAGACAGTACTTGATGCCCCGTTCGGGCAGATGGATGATAGGCATTTAGCTTACGTATGAACGCTAAATATCGCCTTTTTTAGAGTGAAGTAGATAATTTTGGCCTCATTTTGCCGGTGACGTCGGCGCAGGTAGCCCTCAAAAAGGTACATCGCTTTCAGGGGGCACCCGCCCATTTGATGGGCGGGTTTGGAAATGTGAATATCGCGGTTCCCTTATTGAAGTGTTCAAATGCCCTCAGGGTCTTCAGCATGTATTTGGGGCAAAAGTTGGAACAGACGCCTGGAAGTATTTGTCCCCCTCACCATGCGCACCCGCATATCAGACCAGCGGTTCATGCTTGGAACCAGAACAACTACTGGAAATACTAGATATATGCGCGGATAATGTACAGTTACTGTTCAACGGACAGTTGAATCGACGGATCGAGGATGTAGCTATGAGCAGTCCATTGGGGCAGGTCCTAGCGGACATCTTCGTGTCAAGCCTCAAGCGAAAATTAGCCCAAAATGTACACCAAATCACATTCTATCGAAGACATGTGGATGCCATTTTCTCCATTGTCAACAACCTAATAGATGGAGAATTACTACCAAAGGCTATGAACAGGGCACATGCAATGATCAAATTTACGATCGGGCACTGCCCTTTTTAGGCGATCTTGTACGGAGGTGGGCAGATGCTTCGATTCCGAGGTCAATCTGTAGAAAACTGACCTGGAAATCGCAGTGCATGCACTTCCTCAGTTTCGATCCAATTCGGGGAAAATGAAACTTGGGTTTGTGTCTGTTCAACAGAACCACTGGAATCTTTTCCTCAGATACGATCGATGACGAAATCAATTCCCTGAAAAACGCTCTTCTTGGAAACTAGTATCCATATATATTTATCGGTAAGCATCACCATCCCTATTAAAAAAAGTTCCGAAGAAATATCCGCTCCAAAAGCCAGCGAGAATCTACTTTCCTTACAAAGGTGATACTGTGTCAAATGTGATCAAGCGTCAGGTTTTATGCACAATTGAACGAACATGCGCCGCCTCTAAAGGGTTGTTCATAAGCAATACAATGGCTATTACAGTTAGACAAACTAAAGACATTCTGCCTATGCACGCCACATCAAACCGTATTCACTGGACCCACGCAAAATCAGCTGACAACTCGGTCAGCTGAAAATATGCCAAAATGGCTGCTAAGGGTGGAAAATAAAGCAACTAGGAGTGCAAGTGCAAAGCATCTGGTGAGCACTTACCCTAAGGGGATCCAAGGACTGCATTTAAGGTCCTACATCAGGCAATGACTGGGCGCCTCCTGCGCTTTTCAGCGACCGCTGCAATACGGAGAAAACTATAACCCTATAAGTAGCTGGATCAAGTGATCGCCCTCGCACTTCCGTGGTAAGGATCCATAGTGGACGTAACCCCTTGCCTTATCCCGCTCCCCTCCCCCGTATGACTGACTGCCGTTCCAAGCATTGCAATTTTAATTGAGCTTGACAGATTTTCACTGCAATCTGAACTGGCTCGCTTAGATAACTTTCCTCCACTTTTCACCTCACCATTCGCACCCGCATAGCAGACCGATAGTCCACGTTTTATTTACCTATCACGTTTCATCCTTCTAGGTCGATATTAAATTGGACCAGTTATCTTTCCTTATTAATGGATAATGAACGTACGCAGACCAATAAGGGCTCAAGAAATTATAGGACTTCATTAAATTGTCGTGTTTTGTCGCATTCACCTTGTTTAAAGGAGATTAAAAGGGGTGTTTTTGGCATATGCATGTTCAACGGCTAATCATACACCAATTACGGGCAAAAAGATCTGAGATTTAAACGGGCAGTTTAACGTACGACTAGTTGACGACAACATATAAGCCAGAAATAGCCATTCCAGTCTCCCGAAACCCACAAGCAGATCAAGAGAAATTGAGCGGGCACATGGACTGCGGCTTAATGAGAGAACTAGTTCAACAGTTGTTATAAAAACCTGCCTTCATCCAACATGAACCGGTCTTTTGGCGCCGTTAAGTTTACAACACATTTGTAAACAGGTGGTGGTGCACCTCCTGGGTTTGGGTAGGACTGGCTGATTAAGGCTAATAAGCCAGAAATTGTCATTCCAGTCTCCCTTTTCTTTGTCGGCATTTTCAATCTGCGTTTGCTACTACTAACCACTGTGCGGCTACTGGCGGCGCTCGAGAATTAGCCCCAAGGCAGAGCTGGACTAGTGAGTTCCGTTAGCGATCGATGAGCGTCCGTCAACGAATATTGGTTATCCTCAGCAAAATCATGCTGCAAAGCTTGCATAACTTATTTAACAGAACTTTCCTTGATATGCAATTCATGAGCGGAGGAGAACATGAACAGCTGCCGTTCCCTGATATAATCGTTAAGCGAAATCCTGACAATGAAATTGAGACGACGGTTTACAGGAAGGCAACGAAGACCACAAAACCTCTCAGTTCCAATAACAACAACAACAACAACAACCATCTGGTGGCTCAAAAACGAAGTCGTGTGAGAATGCTCTTCAAATGGATCCAGACTAATTACAGTAATCCAGAGGAAAAAGTGCGCGAGGTCACAACTCCACGACTAATTGATGCGGAATGGCTGTCCATATGCGTTTATGAGCCGAGACCTACGCGTTCGGTCCCGAAGAGCCCAAACATAAACGCCAATGAGGATATAGCACCCGGAGGACGCCTCAGAAGCGACCGAGCACACTGCTGTCGAACCAGTGTTGAAATTGCACACAGGCCAACATCTATTAAGGGCAGCAGGTTCATAAAAATAAAATACGGACTGAATCACAAGCGGCAATCTGGAGTAGTTTATCCTCTGCCGTAGGATGCAGTGGCTATGCTTCGGCATGCATATGCCAATTAACGTCTCACCCTTCATCGATGATGACTGAAATTCAGTGTACTAATCGTTTGTTGGCTGGTATGCTGGTCATTATCCACTGAAAATTTGCCCCACATGTTGGAGGTTGACGTGATGATGGCTTGACTATCTGGTTCACTGGCACAGGCTTTGGAAAATGCGTTCCGCTGAGCACTCCCCGAATGACTGATTGTTTTGGCCAAACTGAGTCTCAACACCGAATAAGGGCTGTGAAGGTCACTGCACTTGTAACTTGATTTGAGCATGTAAACCAGGATTCAAGTAACACACATATCGCATACGCATGTTGCAAATGCTCTGGTTGCCGTTTATATGTACCAGCGTCCCTACTTAGGTGGGAATTCACATTTGGAAGGAGCTGTTGAGACCGACAATCCACCCTAAGATTTCTTTGGAGAGTGAGTGCAGGTGGGGTTGATGTGATGAACGTATAGCAGGCCTCCTGACAAGGTCAGTGCGATGGATTAACAAGTGGTTGACCAGACCAGTGTGAGGCAACTGTAGGACGATAGAAGGGACCGGGTGAAACTATAGCTAATGAGCTGGGGGTACTGCGATTCTACTATTGGTCGTGAAACTGGTGGTAGACTTTTTGGTGCTCGTAGTAGAGGATCTTGCAGTTGTAATTAAGTTTCTGTCAGTTGCCGATCACGTGAAATGCGTTTTGAGCAGAAAGTATTACTAAAACACAGTTTTAATGTTGATAATCGTGCGTTATAATCCTACGATGGTAGCAAATCAAGTTTATTTTCTAAGTTTATACTCGAAAAAAGGTCTCTTTGGGTTTCTAAAATGCTAATAAATATGAGATGTTTAAGATATTGCAATTCGTTTATTTGTTGAGGGTAATATATGATGCCTCTGGTGATGGTATTGCTTAGATATCGGTACGTTATACACACTTGTACACGCATTCTTAAGTAGTGCCACTATTAAAATGGCATTTCCAAAATGAAAGAAACATTTTTGAAACAATTTCCTGTCTGGAATTGACGTTATATTTAATAAGCATTCAGATTTTTGAGGGAAATAAGGGAGACCTAATTATCCCAGCGTTTCTTGAAGGGCCCTAGAGACATCACCTCCACATTTGATTGACGGAGATCATTCACTGTTCTACCTGCTGTGGGAAGAATTCAGAGTGGAGGTTAAGCCTGGGGATTTTTGTTCGCATCTTCATTGAGTATGCACGAACAAGAAGTGAGAGGTGCCACTGAAATATGTCCTTAAAGCGCAGACCTTGGTCATGGCCCTGTACTACCTTGGAAACTAAGATAAGATCACATTTTTGTTGCCTGTAACGCCAAGGGAATAGATTGGGGCATTTCAGTTTTTATATATAAGAACGGTATTTTTAGACATGTAAATTTTCTTAAATTTACACGGGCTGGTCCACTTTCACATTAGATACTGCTATTTTCCACTCTTTTTTTCTAATTGTAATCATCAGGTCGTTTCCAAACGATGCTGTCGCAAATTTTGCATCTCATTCACTTGCCAACTTTAATTATGCTGATAGTTGCAGCTTTCGGTAAATATATATAAGTCACTTTAAGTCACTTTATTGAGGGAAGTAGGCTTTCGCTCTTGAGCTCCCTATTCACATGCAAAAATGTCAATAGTACAAACGTTTACAGTGATAAATCTGACAAATGAAAATGTAGGCTCATCGATATGTGTGGGCCAGGCGCAACCTGCCACTGTTTACACAATCTTCATTATATTGACAATCGTTTCTCAGAAAATGAGTATCTAGTTTGAATTTAAATGTGTCAACAGTTTCTGAAAGGACCACCTCGTCAGGGAGTCCGTTCCATGCTCCAACGACCCTCTGCAAAAAGGCGTTCCGACGGACTTCCGTGTGGACAAACTTCCTCTGCAGTTTAAAGGGATGACCCCGCAGATGTTCCGTCCCAGCCAATTCGAAGAAGTCGGCAAATTCTAGGGCACAATCGCGGCCTCTGACAATCCGGTAGGTTTGGATGAGGTCACCGCGTAGTTGCCTGTAATTTAGAGGAAACAAATCAAGTTCAACCAGTCTGGCTTCGTAAGGCAGATGACTAGATTCTTGACCATCTTCGTAGCCCTCGCCTGCACTCGTTCCAGCTGTAGATAATCCTTCTTAAACCACGGACGCCAGGCCTGGATGGCATATTCCAAGTGAGATCGAACAAATACCCCGTAGGTTTTTCGGAAGAGTTCCTTATCAATCTGCACAAATCCACGTCTGAGCGCAAATAAGACCTGTGTAGCGCGTTTAGCTGCCTTTAAACACAGTGAAGATGGTTTAAGTGAGGAGTTTATTAGAACACCGAGGTCCTTCTGTTCCTCAACAATTGAAAAGGGGCTGCCCATTGAAAATGTATTGGTAGGAATCATCCTCCTCACTGGTCCTTCTTGTACGCAGTCTTAATGAATTTGTTCTAGGCACCGTTCGGTCGTAGAGTTAGAGAAGGAATACACGCATTTGAGGTCATCAGCATAAATAAAAGATTTAGAATGTTAAACTATAGATAAAATATCATTTATATACCGTAAGAGCAACAAAGGGCCTATTACGGTACCTTGAAGGACACAACTAACAATCGGGGTAGCACTTGAGTATGAGGACCCTATTAAAACCTTTTGCTTTCGATCATTTAGTTATGATTTAATCAAGTCAGTAAGGGGACTTCCAAGTCCTATAGAATCTAGTTGAGCTAGAAGTAATCTATGGGGCACTTTATCGAATGTATTACAAAGATCAAAGGAGATATCCACTACAGAGAGATGATCATTACGAAGAGATGTTAGTAGATTTAGAAAAGACATGTGGCAGGTTTCACAAGAGGGGTCCAGTAAAAAGACATGTTGGGAGGAGTTGAGAATTTTATTACTTAGGCCATAATCCATGATTTATTTTGCAATTAGTTTTTCAAAGTGTTTAGGAAGAGAGTGCGTTTTATGAACACCGGGAAAGTTATGAATTTCAGATCGGGAACCAGATTAAAAAACTGGAATTATAATATACGTTTTCCAATAATCAGGGAAGAAACCGGTTTCGAAAAAATACTGAGAATAATTTTCTTAGTAACGGTGAAATTCGCTTAACTGTTTAATAAGTGAGATTGAAAATGTTATCAGTTCCAACCGAATGTGCATTTTCTATGTGAGCTATTTCGTTTTGTATACTTAAAGGCGATAAATTTATGTTTTTTAGTTGAGAATTCGGATTTGACAGCAGAGGGATTAAGGGAGTGAGGCTAGTTTCAAAGGTAAAGTGGTTCGCAAAAAAATTAATTTAACCATTATGCTTTGCCAAAATTCTCTGTAACGAAATGTAGTTACAGTCAAGTAAAGACGGAGTTACATTCAGATGCATAGCCGACGACCGAACATGGAAGACTTGAGCAAAAGATTCGGAAGAATTGGCATCACTTACTGCCCGAGACTCAATATGCATATCTCGTGTACGCCTTATTTTCGAGGCTTATTCAAATATTTGTGTTATTATTAAGTGAACTGACAAAGCGCTTTAAGGCGGATCGTTTAGTTGCTTTAGCAATTGTTTAAGTCTATTTTGAAGAAAATGTAGAACAGTAGAAGAGGCTGTATTTGAATTAATAATCATAATCGTGATAAAAGCCTTGATTTCTTCTGATTAACTTTACCTTTTTATTCCTCTTCCTTCCCGAGCAGCTTTCTCCGTGGCCCCGAGAAATGACCATCGGGAATTTATTATTTCGTCTTCCAATTATGTGTTCCGTGCATCATTTCCCCCGCGAACTATGGTGTCTTCATATTCAATGCCTCCATTTAATGATCGCAAAACAATTTTGTCATATTGCGCGCTCATTTTAAAGCACCTTAGTTTCGTTTGCCGATAAACATCATCAGAATTACAACCTGAATACTGAGTTGTGCGAACCTATGATTCATCATCGATTATAATGCCAACTAACACCCCTGATCGCATTATGTTGACTTCTTCTTACATAATTACAAGGTCTCCCATTATCCTTTTATACTACGCTCAGAAGCAACCTACCATGCTGCTTAATATGCCGTCACCTTTCAGTTTTTTCTCAGGCACTTATTTTGTTTTAGAAAAAGGTGATCTTTGAAGCCGGTTTCCGTCCTCTCTTGAGTTCGAACATCATTTGAAAAGATTGAAAACTCCAATCGTTTCCTTGGTCTTCACAGTTCTTCTCTTCCTTGACCCTTTGCAAACGGTTACAACCTCATCTGCCATTGCATCTGCCGCGAATTAAGGATATCGTGGTTGGGGTCCTATCCTT
>WEDG01007131.1:0-17518 GCA_017591395.1 Schistocephalus solidus
TTTCTCCTACCTTCTATTCGAAAATGAAGGCCTATTGAACTCTGCCTCCATTTTCATGGTAGGAGTTTTTTCACTGCCTATTTTTCTAGTTCACCTGGAATAATCTTCCACTGCAAATTAGGTTGTCGTCCACATTAGCTATTTTTCAAAAACAAAGTTACGCAAACATTTAACTTCGGAAGATATAAAGTCCTTATTGTCTGTTTCCTTCCCTAACTCGCAACTTTTTGGATTTCGAAAAAGGGTCCTCCTGGTATTTGAGGCAGTTCCCTTTGATATTATAATGGTCTCTTATTATATATCCATCATCCTCTGCAGAGTCAATCTTTGCATTTACTTTTTTGCCCCCCCTCATTTTTAAACTAGCATCGCCAAGTCTTGGCAACCTTGGTACTTTCCTCCGCTTTTTGCAACCCCGACGATGGTCTCCAGGTTCAGTTGAGGATCAAGGCGGGTTCCGATAGTTTTGCTTCTTTGATTGGGGACTATGCAGTCGGCAAGGTCGCATCTCAATGATGATCTCATGACCTCTACTGTCCCGTCTTCGTTTTGACCCTGGTGTCCACGATGAGTCCGTCCTCTCACACCTCCACTGGTGGAAACAAACAGTAGCTCTGACTGCTATATTATCTCTCACACGACAAGGAGCGTTCCGAACCCCTCATACGTTGTCAGCATCATCACAGATCTATCCCATTGCATCTAGCTATTAATGTTTTAGTGAAGCAGTTTTTTTCTCCTACTTTTTTTAAAAATTGGCGGCTCGCTGAACTCCGCCTCCAATTTACCGTAGGAGTTTTTTTTTACTGCTTTTTTTCTAGTTCCACGTTTATTTTTAAAGATTGTTGTCTATTGTTTTTAAAAAAATGGCAAATCGTTCTGAATCGGATATGCCTACCATAATGTTAATTTCTGCTGTTAATATGGCTGCTCACATAGAGCAGCAATTATCCACTTTGTATTTATTTATACCGCGATACTAAGTTTGAAATGACGGGGCTCTCTGGGCCTTAAATATACAATTTATTTATTTATTTATTAATTTTAAAACATTGCTAACTGTTGACATAGCAGGACAATTTATGAATTTGTACATTTTATCTGCACACATTGTCATAACTTTATTTCGTTACTAATGTTTGCTTTAGGACGAGTACCTTCCCGGTTAATATCTATATATATATATATATATAACTATCTAATATAGAGCTCTGTGAAGTAGACTCTGTGGATTAGAGCTCTTATATTACTATCTTATATCTAATATTTAATATATATTACTATCTATTATAGAGCTCTGTGAAGTAGAGCTACGTGTATTATTAAGCAAAGTAAAAAAAGCGTACATTAAGGTCCAGTTGAACAACGAAGGTACAAACATGTAGATTTTACAAATAGCTACAGTACTGAGTCATATGACCAACATAAGATACATTTCAACTTTGCCTAAAAAACGTCCCTAATAGTAAAATCCCCCTGGACGTCCCATTTAATTTCCTTTTCTCATGTGGTTTTAACTTTGAAGTTGCGGATGCTAAAAGGTTGTCCTCTTGTAGCAAAACCAACCGATTCTGGACAAACGTGTTTCAGCGATTGAAGTGGACATATGTTTCTCTAAGCATGAGCACTCAGCTGAATTTTTGAAGAAAAAATAAGCTATTTATCTCAAGAGATATAACCTCAACGGAACTTCGGGCTTCACCCTCAAATGAGAAGCCTAGGTCTACATCATCAATACCAAAAGGTTGGCCCTCTAGCTAATGCAAGCCCTCGGCCCTTCGGAGCCACAGGAATTTCAATTCCACATGAATCTTCACCCGTTCACCTTGTTCCTGGTTCGAGTGAAATAGTGTCAACGCCACAACTTTCCCCTCCCAAGCCAAAGTCGCCTGATTTATCTGTCAAATCTACTAAAACTTAGAAAACCCCCAGCAAATCTGTGTCACTTTCTTAGCCAGTTAACCAAATCCCGATGGGAAACTTGCTAACAACCTAGCATCTACAACAGATACGAACGCTCACGATAGCATTTTTCCCAACTCAACAATTATCAAAATCCCCAAATAATTTAGTCTTCTAATTATGTTCAAACTGTTTTTCGAAATCAT
Organism: Schistocephalus solidus; assembly: GCA_017591395.1. NCBI lineage: Eukaryota > Metazoa > Platyhelminthes > Cestoda > Diphyllobothriidea > Diphyllobothriidae > Schistocephalus > Schistocephalus solidus. The sequence continues at coordinate 2,109 of WEDG01007131.1, forward strand.
TTATTCCTTTTTCAAATGCACGTTTTCCGCCAATTTATGCTTACTTCCCTCAAAATCTCATTTTCATGTGAACCCCTATCTTTCCCATGCCACAATATACTCTTCACTTCCATGGTTTTCATCTACATATACCGTTGTTCAATAATCTCAGTTATTTTAACAGTTACCTTTTGACTAATGTCAGATCAGAGCAATTTTGTTTCCCACATCCTGTTTCTTCTCACAAATTTTCTTCTACGACACTTTATCTTCCTTTTTTTATAAAAACTGATAAGCGTAACCTGCAAATCATAAAAAGCGCTGAGTTGAGTTTCACTCAATGCGAGATCAGGTGTGAATAAGCTGGCTCAGCTTAGAACGGTATCTGTTGAGCTTGATGCAGATGTGTTCTGCATCACTGAATCCTAGGCTCACTCTGTTATTTCTGACTCGTCGCTTGCTATACAATTACTTCAATTTGTACACTTCCCTTCTCAGCTGATCATTGCGTCCTTTTCTGGAAATGTATGCTTTGTTTCAGTCATCCTATCGCACCATAAGAAAAACGGTTATTGGCTGTGTCTACAATCCCCCGTGTTATTCTGGCAATGAAAACGAGCTCTGTTAACTATTTGAAAAAGTTGCAGACACTCAATTTGATGTCAAAATAATGATTTAACCGTAGGAGTTTTTACTGCTTCTTTTCTTGTTCACCGTTCATGTTAAAGATTGTTGACTATTGTTTTAAAAATGGCAAATCGTTCTGAATCGGATATGCCAACCATATTGTTCATTTCTGCTGTTAATATGGCTGCTCACATAGTGCAGCAATTATCCACTTTGTATTTATTTAACCCGCGATACTAAGTTTGAAATGACGGGGCCCTCTGGGCCTTAAATATACAATTATTTATTATTATTATTATTATTATTATTATTATTATTATTATTATTATTATAACTGAATCCAGGGCACACTCTCTTATTTCTCACTCTACGCTCGCTATAGATTATTTCAATTTGTACCGACAAGACTGCGCTGAAAAACATGGCGTTGGTTGCCTTCTTTATATTAAGTCATCCTATGTACGTTTCCCTTTTCAGCTGAGCATTTCGTCCTTTTCTGGAAATGTATGCTTTGTTTCGTTATCCTCCCGCACAATAAAAAAGCGGTACTCGCCTGTGTCTATAATCTCCGTGTTATTCTGGCAATGTAAACGAGCTCTGTGAACTATTTGAAAAATGCAAGGACTCAATTTGATGTCAAAATAATCGTAGGCGATTATAATCTGCCAGACATTGACTGGCAGGCAAATTCCTTTCCGCCAAAACTTCAGAAATTGGTCGATACCATTTATTTTTAAAACATGTTCCTACTGGTTAGTTCACTGACTAGAAATGATAGCATTTTCGATTTAATTTTTACAGTTGATTTCCAACCTCTCTTTAGGAATTTCCATCGTGATCTATTCACAGGTGATCACGCACTAATTCATTGTTGTTTTCCAGTTTCCCTTTCTACCAAGCCTGAGGTACAATGCAATAACCTTGACTTGCTTACACAAACCATGAATTAGTAAATAATTTCGTAAACACTGTAGATTGGCATAGCATATTTTCAATTAACGATCCACACTTTTCCATGAGCTATTGCAGTCTTACAGAAAAAATTCAGGCTTTCATCCAACTTAAGATTTTTAATTTCGAAACAGCCTCCTCTACTGTTCCACGCCCTAATAGCATGTTTATATCCGTCGGATATCGCTCAGCTATGAACATGTCGAGAAACGTATATCGACAGTATATCGACTTTGTCCTCTGTGTCGATATATGCCTTTAATCGAAATGTCGAGATACGACGACATAGATGAAATAGGTTCCGGTACTGCCTGTGCAACCCACGCAAAACGAATGCATACGGTAGGCCCAATCCAGTTACTTTACTGCGTCCACCGACTACGTAACTGTCATTTCCCATCCTATGTAGCTTATGTACTCGCATTTTACCATTACCCGCGTAGTTTAAAGGAAAATGTAAACACATATTTGAAAGGAACTTATAAAAATGTTTATACTTAAACGTGCAAAATAATATATGTACAAAAAAATAGTAAATAGTCCTCTTAATATGTACATTGTGGGGCACTGGGATGCGTTAAATCACGGATGAGTGCTGTTGTTGTTTAGTTGTCTGTTTGGCAATCTATGAGCAACTGTCGGCTTCAAAAGACATGAGATCAAACATTTGTTTAACGCACCATTTCTAGCCCCTTCTTCACGTAGAGGTAAGCAGTATTCTTCCTAAATTGGGTCGCTAGGACTTCCCAGACAACTACCTAACTTCACTATGGGTATCGAATTACATTTCAACGGTAGAGTGGTATTGCATGTCCTTCTTATCTTATGATTTTGAAATGTGGTATTAGGAAGGACGGGAACTAGGTAGGGAAGGGACACGCGACACCGGAAACACTTTTCTGGTTTAGCCCGCCGGTGGAGGTGGTTAAAAGGGTTTAGCCACTAGGTCGAGCCCAGATCCGAGGAGCCACAGATAAGAGTTTCGTACCAGTTAGCAGCGGCCACAAGAGCATTAACTAACGGTGAGAGAGAAATGAAGCGAAATAATGCTACCTCTGTGGTGCATCCCATACTTATTACCCCAAATACGCACGCGCGAAAATCACATGTTTTCAACTGTGAACTCACTAAATGTCAAGACATGCTGGAAATTTATTAAGCTTTCAAAAAATTTGGAAGATAGGTATCGGCGTGTGATTGTCGAGGTCATACGGCCTCTGTTCAGAGGAGCCAAATACAGAAGGAATGATAACAGATAAAGCATAAATGTCAGCTCGATTTTGCCTCAGCAATCCGGACAAGAGTCTTGTCCATGGATCTTGAGGTGTAATACCCACTAAATTAGCCCTGGTTACGGTCATAGTAAGGAAAAATCACCAATTAGGGAGAGGAAACTGGTAACAAAGTTTGCACTACCTCGCGATGTTAAAGTAGGTTCGTAGGGTTCCACACGACGGAGAAAAGGGAGCCATGCATATGCTGCATGCTTACGAATTTTTCAAAAGAGTCCAGTTGACCATGGCTAAGAAGTAGGTAATGGTGTTCACGAGAATCAACACGTTCGAACCCTCACTAATGGACTCTTCCAATTTAGAAAACCTGTGTCGCCTGTTTCGATCAGGCGAACCCACAAAGACCCACAGTCACCGTCAGTGACGACGCAAACTGATCAAAATTACGGTGCACAGTGTTTCGAATGTTTGGATTTCGCGAATTTACTCGCATTACTTTTGTGGTGTGCTCTAGAAACCCGACGTTCAAGTACTAAAAATGAGTTATTCGAGGGAGCGAAGGCAACCACCAGCTAAATGATAGTACGTAGTTGTGATAAGTGAAAATCATTCTTAATTTTTACTTTTGAGTGGGCAAATCGGTCAGAAAAGTTGCGTACCGAAACTACCATTTAAACAGAGTAAAAGACTGTACATACTGATGCAATCAGGCTCGTATGGCCGGCATATTAGTATGTGATGTCTTAAACGATCCTGCTTTTCTGGGTGGTTTCCCTGACCATCAATCGTTTGCTGTGCTCTGTTTTGATAGGAATCCTGTGTCAGCGCACGCGCGCACAGTTGCTCCGTAGCCACCGCAGGGTTGCACCAGGTTATCTGTTCTGTCGCGTTCACTGATCCTCCCTATCCCCATTTCTCTTGACTCGCACACATTCCACCCAAAGTTGCTCTCTTATTGTTTGACCGGTTAAAACTATAAAACCGGTTCAAGGGAGAATGTAATAACTAGCAGAAAGGCATCCTGAAAAAGTTGCTAATTATCGATTGTAAAAAAATTGGGTCAAAGACTCTTGGGCGATTACTGAGCCACGACTATAGGAAAAGCAGGAAAGTGAAAGCCACCCACAAGCGTTGGCTGTATTCCATAACTTAGTCTACGCAACTTTGGTCCGTGACTATGAAGAGCTTTCTAAAGCTGCTGATGCGAGTTCGAACCTGGTACCAAGGTTGGACTAGCTGGCCGGCTTACGCAAATAAACCCAGAAGTGGCAATGTCCTCAGTGATTTACAGCAGGTTACCATGCTGAAGCCACATGAAAAAGTAACTTGGTCTAATTATCCTGGTTGCACGAAGGAATATAGGTGCTGCTGGTTCGCTTGGGAGCTTCGGTTGAGAACTTTTGTAGACGAATGCATGGTGAAGAGAGCTGCGAGAATAACTTATGAATTGCTTTTATTATAGGAAATCGCTTTGAATGAAAAATGCTATGATTTAAAAGTAAAATGACCCCTGAACGTCCTATATTATTTGGGTAATGGCCCCTATACCCCTTTTTAACTACTTCCTTAGGACGGTGACATATAGAAGGTGGGAATTTCGGGGTACAAAAAGAAGTCAAACTACTTCTTAGTGAACATTTTTAACACCGGGTGTAAGCCGTGAAAACTTTTAATCTTATCTGAGATAAAGTCAGTGGTTTTAGCGTATTAAACTAAGGCTATAATATCTTCTAGTCTTCAGATCGATTTAGTTATGTAATTCACTCTCTTTGCGTTTAGCCTCCCACTCTCTCTTTCTGTTTTCCATCCTCAGTTTATTTTATATGCATTTGATTCGCTCTTGCAATGCTCAGCAGGCGTAAAAGCGATGTAAGTATTTGCAGAAATCAACAAAATATTCAAACTCGCAACCTATTTGCACTAACTTGGACCCAGCACAATTTCGGAGACCTTCAAGGTCATCCAATGAAATTTCTGAGCTTCACAGTTGTAGCGCTAACACCAGACCGCCGCTTCTGAAATGGATTACTTAGATTCGAGACTCAAGGAACATGGTAGCTTTAGTGACGATTGGACGGAGATGCGGGACCTATACTCTCGAAAGTAATTAATTATATTCCTTTATACTTCAGGCTATGGCATCAGCTAACCTTACACATCTTGGATTCTTTGAAAAAGCCAGGTTTCGTCTCTAGCGTCGACTTGGATCAGGTAAAGTGCTATTTGTCTGACTTCCCTCCAGTTCAACGATAACTTCCTAAACTCAATCAAACCAAAGTAGATTCCCATGGCTCATCGTTATTTTTTTAGAATAAATCCACTTTCATTGGCAGAGATCCTTGTCCCAATTAGTGAAGGCATGGTGAAGACAGGTACCTTGAACGCTTTATAAAATACTTTTAGACCCGCAGAAGACCATTAAGTTCATTGAAGAAAACCGGGACAAGGTATTTTTGATGATTATTTTGATCTTGCCATCTCACTTTCAACATAGGCCTCATTTCACATAGCTAGTGGATTTTTAGTCTAGGGGAAGTTTGGCCGTCCTAGTAATCTCGAACTAATTAATGATTTGGTGTTAAACCCTAGCTGATCATTTGTATTTTCCTCAAATATCTTAGCTATTCGGGTTGCCCACAGATCAACTAAAGGCAGCAGGGGCACAAAACCGCAGGACGCTACGTATAATCACCTACAGATTGGGTTGAACTAAAAACTTAACAACTGCCATCTCCCTAATCAACGTCTGAGTGAAACTTGCGCCTAGCATGGAACCCGAAACATTCCCCACACACCCAGTATCTGAAGGCTAAGACAACTGTAGGTTACCCGTCCCACTTGCTCTTAACAAGTGTTCGTGTCGTTTCTCACAAGTGGTTGGACTACCTTTTGATGAGTGCCCTCAAACATTTCACGTAGACTACGTTGTAAAATTAGATTGCAGTCCACTTCATCAATTTTGCTTGTCACTTCTATCCATTAGGAGTCGCCTGCTTTTGGTGCTTTTCTTGAAGCCATGATCTATTCTTGACTGTATGCGCATATGCTTCTTACGTCAATTTCTGGCTTCAACTGATATCAAGAAAATTTGCTTTTTAGAAAAAAGGCGAATTTCACCAATTTATGTTTTGTCCATTTTTGTTTTAGTACATGAGCCTAAACGATGAGGCCGTAATATTGAGTAACTCAACCATTGGCATGATTCGCCTACTCATCCTCGGCGACATGTCAGGTGCTCGCGATATTATTGAATCAACCGGAGAAATTCTTTCAAAAATTGATGGTGTGACGTCTGTCCATTCTCGCTACTATCGAATGAGTTCAAACTACTATAAGGTTAGTGAAAGATTCCCAAAATGTCCGAATCTTTCGGAATACATTTTCTTTTAGAAAAGGCTGTTTATGCAAAGCCTAACTACCAACTGTACAGCATACTTTGCTTCATCTTAAACTTCAAACTTTTTTACCTAAAACTTGCGTCACTATTCCATGTATTCAAGTTGTCTGTCTTTCAAGTGAGGTGTAACTTCCTTGCTTGGGAGGCCAGAAGATGTATCATGTCTTTACGGTGATTTATCAGACGTCTCATAATTCTTTGGCTGTCGTTCTTCTGTTCGACTTCACAAAGTTCTCGGCAATTTTATTTGCCAAGTATTAGAAAATTCTTCCCTTTGATGGTCTCGGTAAAATTGATTAGTTCTTTTCACAACTGGTATTCCGCCCCTACACTACTAATGTCCAGTCGCCTCTACTGTGGTTAGTAATGTTTAAATTAACGCATATTAACTTCAGTTCTTTGTAGACCATCTATCCCTCCCAGCATACTAAATGTAATTCTGCGAATAGCGCGTTCGTTGTCCTTTAGCTGGTGTAATTCTTAATGTCGGGAGTCTGACTAAAAGATCTATCAGAGTCTCTCATCCTAGTTTAAGTTTTGACTTTGTTTGAAATCACTGAGCGGAATCAAGCTTATCAGATCCTACTTCACTTTTTATCAATGAGCCTGTCTTTACTTTCAGTCTGTGTGAACTGAACAATCAGTGTCTGCCAGTGGTGTCATTCCCATTTTTCTATAGCCCAGTTATATATCTTTTTGCAATGACGTAGTCAGCTAGACAAGTACCACTGAAGTTCGCTTATGAGCAGCATCAGCTCTTTTTCTCCACATAATGCCGGTTTCTGCCACGCTCACTGTCGAGCACCTCTTCACTTTAAAACCAAAATTCCCCTTGCACAAATCGTTCTGTACTAATCCCCACAATTGCGTCTTCTCTCGATCTTTCCTAAAGCTCTGGAGTATTCATCCAGACAATATTATAGGTGTCATACCTTTCAGAAGGTTACTTTGTAACAGAATCAGCATTGCGCCGGCTTAAAATGCCATTTAAGTCGGAGTAATTGCTCTTGTTACGATTTTTTTCAAACTGCGGCTTATATTCTTTTCAGTTAATGGGACAGCATGCGGAGTACTACAGGGAAGCCCTGCGTTTTCTAGGATGCACAGATATGGCAGACCTGCCCATTGAAGAGAAGCAAGATTGGGCCTTCTCTGTTGGTCTTGCCGCACTACTCGGTAATGGTGTGTACAACTTCGGCGAATTGGTGAGTCCTCGCCTTCTTCCTAGGGTGGTGTTTAAGATAGTTTTGCCATGCTCCCGGTCATTCTACCTACGTATTCTTATCTCTGAATCAAGTTGCAGCTTCTAGTACATTATGTGTTGGTATACTTAAGACTTCATATGAAGGCTGAATTCAGTTGTAGTCAAACAGTATAGCTTTGGTATATCTCCCAAACAAATGCAGTGATGACAGGCACAACTCTTTTTGACCAAAAATATGGGGCATTGGCTGCAGGTGTCTCCACTTTAACGTAAAAACTGTATGAGCAAAGCAAGGACAGTTTATTTAATCATTCGACTTCATCGCCAAAAGCTTACTCGTTCTTTCACTTGCAACGGCTTTCATAAAGGTATACTTTAGACTGTTACACTAAAATTAAACCTTCAAAAATGCCGACTTTTTGTTTTCGTTTAACTTCCAGAGTAAATATGCGTCCATAATCTTCAATGGTCTGCAGTTGACTAACTTGGCATCGTCGTCGTTAGGGAAAGGGGGTTCTGGTTCGTCTACGTGATTCTCTGTGTAATTACCTGATCCGGTGAATAAGTAAGACCCAGTTGACCTGATTATGTTTTCGATCATCTATATAGTTGCTTTTCTGCGACATGATCGGGCAGATTAACTCAAAGTATTTAGCTGTGGAAGAGATGATCGTTCAATTCTAGACAGCGAGTGTCCTCTGTATACATAAGCCATCCTCCATATATTCTGTTTATTCCTTAGGCTGACTTCAAAGATTTTGACGGAGCCAGAAGAAAGGAAATAGTCTGATTTACTGCTTCAATGCTTACCCTTCATTTAGCTTTTTCTTAGAAAATAGTGACTGTCCGATATCCCGAATATTCCACCATCAGTAGTAATTACCACGAAACCCGCAACTGTTTTCGTTTATTGTAGTGATTTTCAGCCCACTTCGACCACCTTTGATGAATTTCTGCAAAGCTCACGAAAGCAATAATTTTACCAGCTTTACTTAAATGCACATCTTCCCTTACATCAACTAGTCACCTACGGTTAACGCCTGAGTTATATACTCAATGCTCAGAATCCAATTGAAAAGAAAAATATGGGAAACGAAGGAGATTAGACTGCTGATAGCCGTGACGGTACTCGAGGGTTAGGTGAAGTTGGAGCTTCGGATTTACGTAGTTCCACCTCGATCAAAAACGTCGCTAATGCATAAGTAGAGACTTACGAGGGATGACTGCGAGGAGACCGATATAAAGAGTTCTTGCAAAATGAAAGTGACTGCAGTAACCTCGTTTCGTTTGTCTTTACATCAACTTTCCTTTTCGTAGATTTCGTATATTTCCACATTATATAAGTCCTCACCGATAGCTTTGTTGTTCCATTAGGGCGTTATGCTGTAGGCCGTTGGCATCCGTTGCCAATACCCATGTTGACGTGGCTTCAAACCTTATGTCTTTCCCGCCTGAGACGAGGAGAAATAGATTCGAAATAACTATTTTGTTTCACTACCCCTGCTCGATTATTAGTTGCTTCAATAAGGGGTCTGTACCCGAGTTCCAGTATGAAATACATTTCCCGTACTCCTCTCCACAATCCGGCCAGGCCGGTGCTAAACTTACCGACCAACATGGCTCGGATTTAAATCCTCAGCCTCCCCGTTCTGGACGTGCACCATGACTGATTGTCGAACCTGTGAACCAACCCGACTTCTTTGGCTGTTGCTGTAGTAAGCTTGTGTTCACCGCCTGCCCACATTCCTCCGCCTTGTAGATTTCACATGAAGTTCTCGAGGAGTTGCGCAACAATGCAAGGAACGCTTGGCTAGTTGATCTCCTTCACGCCTTTAACAAGGGTGATCTACAAAAGATTGCCGCTCTCAAACCTACCTGGATGCAAAACAAGGACCTAGCAGCTGCTGCCTCATTGCTGGAAGAGAAAGCCAGACTGTTGGCTCTAATGGAGTTGTTTTTCCGCCGCCCTCCCAACCAGCGTACTGTCAGCTTCGAGGATATTGCAAAGGCCACCGGAACTTCCATTGATAAGGTATGTCTGACTGACTCCTTTATATGTGCTAAAGATTAGTATATATCGCTGCTAGTTAATACTTTCGATCACAACTGATAGGGTGACGCTCATTTTCCTGCTTTACCTATAGCCGTGGCTCGGTAATAGCACAGGAGTCTTCGACCCCAGTTTTTTTACAATCTATAATTAGCAACTTTTCCATGATGCCTGTCTCCATAGATGGACCTCCTAGTAATTAAATTCTCCCTTGAACCACGTTATATAGATTCCTTAACAGAAATTTGTCTCTAGGGTCTTCCTACGTTATGAACTATGCGGTACTCATTGCATATCACATGTACCCTCGCGTCCCGTTCGCGCAAATCCTAACTCACAAGTTTTCCTTAACGATTAGAAGTATCCTTTGAAATAATTACATCTTTGTTTGAACAGTTCAGATCCACCTCACTGAAGATATTAAATGCTGCCTTTAAGTATATGCATCGCTGTAGCAGTCTTCCACATCTCATGTTTTGGTAGAGCAACTTTTCAACTAACTGCCAAGACAAGTAAACTATCAACGATCCAATGTGCTTGGGGAGAGTTTAAGGCCAGTTCCTTTGAGAAGGATTAGTTTCCTATCAGAATTGTGTCAATATTCCACTTATTTGGACTGCATAGCGAATTGCTCCGAAACGGCGTATAGTATGCTAACTTCCCACGGCTAGCTCTAACTTGAGCATAAACTTTTGAGAAAAAGTAGCAGACTTGAGTGCCTCTAGTTTTTCAGAGAGACACCGAGTTAGCCTGGAATCTAATCACCCCCTCCTTCCCTGAAAACAACACCCAGCTGACTGCATCCCGTAAAAGCGGCAGCCCCCGACATCATTGTTGAATGCTGTTTGTAATACCTGCGAGAAAAGCACCATCAGAACCAATCCTGCGTATTTTTCACTAAGCCCTGAATCCTTTAGGTACCCAATTTTTTCAAGATAACCAAATCATTAAAGTGTACTCGCCACTCTACAAGCAGGCAAGGTAAGCTGACTTTAAACTGTCTCATTGTCGAGGTAGGTAGCCAACCATCGGTTAAACCATTGTATGGAAACCAATCCTGTCGAAACTGTCATTTCCGACGTCGTTGATCAACCGCAGATGTCTGCGCAAATAAAGTAGTAGCCAAGTAGTAGATTTCAGGCGGTAGTTGCATTTTAATCTTACCGAACACTGCATCTACCCATTGCAGTCTCTATTCTCTTTAGTGCATGCATATAGAACTTGGTTCCGTTTCAGTGTCCAGTCTCCACTTTCTTTCAACTACAAGTACCTTTTACCCACAAGTGAAGTCAAAAAGAGATTAAAGTTATTGATGTTCCATTCCCTGGTTTAGGTGGAGTTCACGGTAATGCGAGCGCTTTCCCTCAACCTCATGAAGGGCCGCATCGACGAGGTGAAGAATACGGTGTCGCTTGTCTGGCTTCAGCCTCGCGTTCTTGACCTTGATCAGGTGCGTGACACAGTGTGTATGCTGTCTGACGTCGTCTTATTATGCGTACTCTTTTACGCGTTTTTTTGACGCAGTCCTTGTGTAGTCCTTCACCCCCAAAAATTACTTGTCGGGTGTTTTTCCTTGAAATTCTTTTCGTACTTGTTCTTGATACGGCTGCGATCATGCCTGATTTATCCGGCCTCATTGATGTCATGGACTTTACCTCTCCACGCATGATGATCCGCGGCAGCAGATTTGTGCAGTTCAACCCATTCTCTTTGCAAACGACGGAGACCCGAATACCGAAGATCCAAGAAAACTTCCATGTCTTCATGCACTCTGTCCATCCAGGTTTTCAGTTGACCTCTTCAACGCCTCCAAGTAGACACCGGCGCCGGGTTGAGGCCAGTAACACAGAGCTCCTAAAGTGGACGACGAAGGAAATGCCTAACCCACCACAGTCGTCTTTCTTGGATGGTCCAGGGTATCATTGCGATGTTTTCGCAGTGAGTGTGGACTGTCTATGTACTTAACTCGAAAGATGATGCTCAAGTAGTAGTGGTCGAATACCTCCAGTTTTCTCTCATCTTCCACACGTACAGCCCAGAATTCACAACTGTAGAGAAGTGCAGACCTGACGGATGCACGGTACACCGTTATATTAGTTGGAAAGTACCCGAATGAACACTCACGCACTGACGTGAAATATCAAGCCAGTTGAGGGACTGTTGTGGAAGTAAAAGAACATAGAACGCGTGACCTCTAAGCCGACTGGCACGTACTGGGTGCCACTTTTGAAGCGTGCGTGTAGCGCAACTTTCGTCTGTCCACCTATGTATGGGAAAAAATTACACTGACTCCAGTGGAGGAAAAATTGTCACGTAACTGGAACCATCGGGGCATCCTCAACACCTCCCTCTAGGTGTGAAAGGCTGCGGTGGCATGCCGCTGCCGAAACGCGTGGAGGCTCCACACCCTAAGTATCTCGAAAGCAACTTCGTTGCAACTGGTCCTAGATACCCAGGTTCTGTAATCGACTCGTCCTCCAGACAATTCTCCAATGCTGAAACAAACCCAGCTGTAATGGAATGAGGATGTCGTGTAAACGCCGTCCGAAACGATTTTTCAACTGATGTTCCAAGGGTTGCTATGAGGACAGAAGCAAGGGCACATAGCTGTTCTTCAAACGGGTGCCTCAATATCGACCTGGACACGTAGGTAACTCACGCAGGATCGACAGGCATGATGAGTTCCCGTAGATAATAAAACTGCAGCCATCGAGTCCAGACCAAAAAGAATTTCAGGGATGAATGGGCTAGAACGCACACCTGTAACTACATTAACTATTGCTCTTCTTCGTGGTTTTTGGGTGTCATGCGTTGGGCGGGGACCGTTTACGTCTTCAGTGACGGCGTTCTATTTCACCTTTAGTCATCCTGTCCGGACATGTTGGAAGAGAAAACAGAGAGACCGATTCTGATGCTTAGGAATTCTTTGTATAGAAAAATTGCCATCTGACCAGATAACTCGGCTCTTTCCCTAGTCATGGGGTTGGGCTGCAGTGTGCTTCATGTGTGTATTTGGGAATCCGAACTTGCGTTGGATGCGTAGACGGGAAGACAACCAGTGCGCTCCACCTGTCTTCCTGACTGTATTGATCCTGGAACTTGATAGGCACGCGCAAATTTTCCTCGCTCCATGGTCGTGCTCAGGAACCCCTTTTATGACATTTCGTTTGCCATCTAAAATGCCTGTTTGGTAACTTGGTGCTCTGATTTGCTGACGGAGCTTCGACATCAGGGGTAATTTTATTATACTGCGCTATCTGCGTTAGTATTAACATTTTTGTATGACATACTGGCTTCGGTCTGCGAACTTTTACAGTCGTTGCCCTGTTTTACTGTGCTGTATACAGAGGTGGCGTGTTCGCTTCCATAAACTGGCTGTCGAATGCTCCTTCTTACTGAACTGGCCTTGTGATGGAATGGAGTGACAGCCTCTCCTTCCAGAATTAATGGCGAGCCCTCCTTGATTCCACTCTGCTTACTCGCCCTGCAGTCTAATGATCCTTCGGTATTTTTTTCACACGAGACGTTTAATGTATTGAAAAATCATTCTCAGTTGGTGTTCCGTAGCTAACAAATTAATTTTGTCGGTCCCAGGTTGTGCGCTCATGGCGCAGTGATCGTGGTTTGAGAGGTCACGAGTTCGAATACAGGTGTTGGTGGCCTTGTAGGCGCGTTCTTTATGACCGATTGACTCATTTCTAGTGGTTTCCTAACTTTTAAATCTGCTCTAGAATAGTGCTGGTATTTTCGGAAGAGTTGTAAGGATACATAAACTTCGAAGTATGAGGTTAAGGGAAAACGACTCAGTCGTTTGTAGTCTTCGAAGTAGATCGTGGAGAAAAGTTGTCAAGTAGAGAGCCTTGTTCAGAGAGGTGGGCGATTGCAGAGCACGAATTTGAGGTAGATTTCACAGGCGCGAATTGAAAGGAATAAGCGTTGAATCTGTTCTTTGTTGATTTGATAGTGCCGGGAGAACTGGTGGCGTAAGCGAGACTGAGGGTGAACTTCTATATTCCCGTTAAGGATGGAGAAGGGTCGTTTGATGATGACAGTATCGTATGCACAAACGGGATATTGGCTTCTGAAAGTTGCAACAGTGTCCAGTCTATCAAATAGCAAAAAAGGTGAAGATCCACAGGGGTCAAAAATTTGAATCCAAATTCGTAGGTTGCGCCAGCGTTGGATGCGTGGACGGGAAGACAACCAGTGCGCTCCCCCCGTCCACCTGATCCTGGAACATGATAGACACACGCAAGTTTTCCTCACTCCATAGTCGTGCTCACGTTTTGCGACTTAAGACCTTCCTGAATTTTTGCGTGCATGCTGTGCAGTAGAGCGGTGTCTTCCAGCAGAGCGACTTGCGAATAGTGGCTTGCCTGAACTCTCAATTCTCCCAGCTTCTGCCTTCTGATAGCCGTGCTACTGACGATAATAAGGACGAAGGGTGGTTGGGTGGTCGCTGCACCCTCTTTATGTCCGACCTTTCGATCGATAATCTAACCCCTTGTCATGGATACTGACTTGTTCAACTGTTAAAGCGGCAAGATCACACTACGTGACCCAACTCGGGGAACAAAAGATACGTCAGCGTGTAATGCGCGACCGTATTACATGCAGTCCCTACCCTTACTCTATCCATTGTACTCGTTAGCCTTAGCATTCGTTGCCGGGGTGGTAGGGTCACACGATATTTCTTTGGTTGCAAGAAAACTGAATTATCGGGTCAACTGGCAACTTTCCAAGCATCGACGATTAGGATGAAACAGTAGCTTCAAAACGCCTCAGTTTTACGGTGGTAATGAAAGACCACGCAAAGCCTGCCTCGGTCTTACTCCCGTCGAGCGTCGGTAAAAAGTGGGTCAGGTCAGCTAGGAAGGACATCGGATCTCGCAATCGACACACTTTGTCGGGGCAAAAAACTATTGTGCAACCCTACTAAACCGGCAACGAATGGTAACCCTAACGAAAACTATGTATAGGGTTAGGATTAGGTTTTTCTCTCCTTTTCTGTCTTAAGCCCCATCCATGAAACTCTTATTATCACCGGTCCTGTATTACTCGCTCACGTATCCTTTTACTCCCCGATTTGAGTCACATATTGTAATCTTGTCGTTAAAGCTGTTGTTTATGTGCATTGGTCTTTTCCATTCCTGCAGATCGCCAGTATGGCCGAACGCCTTAAAGCCTGGAATACGTCCGTGGAGTCAACCAGAAACCTGGTCGCTGTGGATGCAAAGGCGATTCTCGCTTGAGAATCGCAGTGGCGCATGTAATTATTGTTACTTTTCACAATTAAAAGTGATGCCTACCAACTTCTGTCCTTGTAACTCTCTTCTCCATGGGCGATATGGGCGTTAAGTGCTGCTTCAGGACTTTTGTTTTGAGCCTTCCTTACCGCCCGTAATTTTCGCTGCGGGCTGTTTGCTCAGCAGTTGTGTATTATCTACCCGGTGGACAGTATCCCCAGGAATTGCCTCCGTCCCGGTGGGTTGCTTGTGTTTTGTGGAGTGCGAGTTCTTCTGAAATAATGAGTTACCGTGATTGCTGAACAACTCATGATGTCTGGCCAAGGTTTGTGATTGCCCAGTCATCGATTTCAGCGACTGGAAGTCAAGAACCTACGGTTGTAGCCGGTTATTGTTGATTCCCTCGTCCACAAAACGTGGGCATTTGTGGAAAGACGTGGTTTCTCGTTAGGATTCGTTTGTCATTTGATCCGGTTTCGCTCGTTTGTTGATCAATCAGCCCTGTGGGTTCTATGGTGTTTTCGATCGCACTTTTTTCTGGAAGAAATATCGTCTAGTCAACAGCCCTATGACCGGAAAGGTGGTGCACTCCAGCTGCATGCTCCTTTCAAATTTAGTGGTTCCACTCTTGGGTGAATTAGTCTATGCTGCTGAACTGACAACGGCCGCGACAGTACAGTCGATGTGACTCCAGTGGGTGTCAGGATGCCTGGATGATCCGAAA
>WEDG01007134.1:0-27567 GCA_017591395.1 Schistocephalus solidus
GGATGGAATGACGATTTATGACTTCGCTGTGCAGGCTATTCAAACTGCAGCACATATCAAATGACGACTAACTTTGTTTTAAATGGATTAACGTGGAGTCAGTGTAATACGAGGTAGCAACCAATCACCTTCGGCACTTACTAGTAGTAGTAGTAGTAGATAGTAGTAGTAGCAGCAGCAGCAGCATTGCAGCAGCAGCAGCAGCAGCAGCATTGCAGTAGTAGTGCAGTAGTAGTAGCAGTAGCAGCAGTAGTAGCAGCAGTGATAGTAGTGAGTAGTAGTATTAGTAGTAGTAGTAGTAGTAGTAGTAGTAGTAGCAGCAGTAGTAGTAGTAGTAGTAGTAGTAGTAGTAGTAGCAGTAGTAGTAGCAGTGAGCAGTAGTAGCAGTAGTGGTAGTGATAGTGAGTGGTAGTGCAGATGATGAGTAGTAGGTAGTAGTGATGCATGGGCAGTAGTCGTGGTAGTGCAGTAGTAGCAGTATGCTAGCAGCAGTAGCAGCAGCGAGCAGCAGCAGCAGCAGCAGCAGCAGCGAGTAGCAGTAGCAGCAGCGAAAGTAGCAGCAGCAGTAGTGAGTAGCAGCAGTAGCAGTGCAGTAATCAGTAGCAGTAGTAGTAGTAGTAGTAGTAGTAGTAGTAGTAGTAGTAGTAGTAGTGAGTAGCAGTAGTAGCAGTGGCAGTAGCAGTAGCAGCAGCAGTAGCAGCGTAGCAGCAGCATGCAGCAGCAGCAGCAGCAGTAGCAGCAGCAGTAGTAGCAGCAGTAGTAGCAGTAGTGCAGCAGCAGTGCAGCAGTAGTAGTAGTAGTAAATCTCAACCAGCTGCAGTACGATGAAGATGGTTAACGTTGCCAGCAACAGCCGAATGGCAATCATCTCCTGCCACGGATGACCTGTCGGTGTATAATTTAGACTTATTTGTGGGTTGTAAGTAGGATGTTGGGGTGTAGGGGTACTAGTTAGGGGTAGCACCACACAGATAGCATTTGGTCACACTATTTGTCTCCTACAGGTGGTGAATGCTCCTGTGGCCGCCTCTAACTGGTACCCAATTCTCACCTGTGGTTCCTCGATGTTGGGTTCTTCCCAGCGGCCACACCCCGGGCAACCGTCACGACCGACGGGCTAAACCAGGTGAGGGTCTCCGGGGTTGTGTGTGCCTCCACACCCGGTATGTCTGACTCCCGAAATTCCCACCTCCCCCTCTCAAAAAGTCCTACGGTGAGGGCGACAGCAACCCCGTAGGCGGCCCAGGCTATCTCGGGTCGTTCTCCCACCTAAAACGAAACGGTGACCCATAGTGGCGTTCGGCAGCCATCTGGGATATCCGAGCAGCCCTCTTTAGGGACAGCACTGCTTGCCTCCTCGCGGAGGAAGGGGCTAGAAAAGGTGCCATAACCAAATGCTGGTTATAATGTCTTCTGCAGCCGGCCGCGGCTCACAGCTCGCAAAACACGCGGTCGTAAAACTCAAACAAACAACAATACCCCCCGTCCCCATCAACCTCGCCATACCCTCCAGGCTGTTCGGGCGAGTCCCCTCACATTAGCAGCCTGTAATGTCGTTGCGTTTTAGACAATCCGAGGAGCAACGGGCCGGAACAGAGGATGGCGCTAGTCGCTTGGGAACTGGCGCGCTACAAGGTGGACATTGCTGCTCTCAGCGAAACCCGAATCTCTAAGCGGGGTCAGCTGGAGGAGGTGGTTGCCGTCTACAACTTCTTCAGGAGCGGCCGGCCAAAGGCAGAGCGAAGCGACGCTGGTGTTGCCTTTGCCAGCCGGAACGACATCTAGGGACGTCTGCCCTGTCTGCCGCAGGGTATCAATGATCGCCTGATGAGCCTCCGTCTGCCTCTTCGCGGCGAGCAGTTCGCCACCATCATCAGCGCCTACGCTACCCCAATGACGAGCTCTGATGCGGCGAAGAACAAATTCCACGAGGACCTGCACGCCCTGCTGGCGACTGTGCCAAAAGAGGACAACTTAATTGTCCTTTGTGACTTCAACGCCCCCATCGGGACGGACCACGCTGCCTGGCATGGAGTGCTTGGTCCCCACGGTCTCGGTAGCTGTAACGATAACGGCCTCCTTTTTATGTGAACGTGTGCGGAACACCGTCTCCTGCTGACCAGCATCTTCTTCCGCCTTCTGACGCGGGAGAAGGCCACGTGGATGCACCCTCGGTCGTGGCGCTGGCAGCTGCTAAAGTATCTTCTCGTCCGGAGGCGAGATCGACAGGACGTGCTGGTAACCAACGTGATTAGCGATGCCGATGGTTGAACGGATCACTGACTCGTCATCTCCCAGATGAGGGTCCGACTGCAACCCCGACGAAGGCCCCAAGGTATGCGGCCGCCAGGTAAGTTAAATACTCTTTTGTTAAATTTGCCTGCACCCTGTTTTGATTTCAGCAACCAAATAACCGAGAAACTGGAGAACCTGCATGCTCCAGATACTAATGCCAACCTGGAGACACGATGGTGTCGACTGCGTAATGTCATCCAGTCCATTGCCCTCGAAGTCCTCGGACGCGCACGCCGTCAACACCAGGACTGGTTTGACGACAATGACGCTAACATCAGAAAATTACTCGCGGAGAAGAATGGACTACACAAAGCCAACATGGACCTAAGGACTGACGCCAACAAAGCAGCCTCTTATGAAGCCGCCGCCTTGAACGGCAACGGCTGCAAGAGATGCAGACCGCCTGGATGATCAGAAAGGCTGAGGAAATCCAGGGGTATGCGGACCGCAATGAAATGAAAAAAACTTTTTCAAAGCCATCAAGGCCATCTACGGCCCGTGTATCAAGGGGACCGCACCGCTACTCAGCTCTGACGGCACTACACTGCTGACAGAGAAATCACAAATTCTGAAGCGCTGTGCCGAGCACTTCAGAAGTGTCCTTAATTGCTCATCAGCCATCTCCGATGCTGCCATTGACCGACGCCCTCAAGCGGACACGAACAATGAAATGGATCTGCTACATTCCTATCAGAAACAATCCGGGCCGTGCAGCAGATTTCCAGCGGTAAAGCACCGGGATCCGACGTAATCTCACCGGAAGTCTACAAGCACGGTGCGCCCCGGCTGATGGCAGAACTCGCAACACTGTTCCAGGAGATATGGCGCCGAGGACACGTTCCTCAGAATTTCAAAGACGCGACCATCGTCCATCTCTACAAACGGAAGGGGAACCGGCAACTCTGTGATAATCACAGAGGCATCTCGTTGCTCAACATCACCAGGAAAATCTTCGCCCGTATCCTTCTCAATCGTCTGAAAGGTCACCTAGAGCATGGCCTGCTCCCGGAAAGCCACTGTGGCGTCCACCGACACCGCGGAACAACCGTCATTATCTTTTCCACCCGCCAGCTACAAGAGAAGTGCCAGGAGATGCGAACTCACCTATAAACTACCTCTAGGAATCTGACGAAAGCCTTTGACATGGTGAATCTCGACGGACTATTGAAAATCATGCAGAAATTCGGCTGTCATTAGCGGTTAACGCACATGGTGCGTCAGCTTCATGACGGGATGACGGCACGCGCCACTGACAACGGGACGGTATCCGAAGCATTCGCAGTGACCAACGGAGTGAAGCAGGGCTGCGTATTGGCCCCTACTCTATTCAGTCTCATGTTCTCTGCTATGCTGATGGACGCCTACCGTGATGAGCAGCCTGGGATCCGCATCGCCTACAGAACTGACGGGCACCTTCTCAACAGTCGGTGTATGCAGGCCACAACGCGCGTGTCTAAGACTACAGTCCATGACTTGCTCTTCGCGGTCGACTGCGCCCTTAACACAGTGACGGAGAAGGACATGAAAAGGAGTATGGGCCTCTTCACCGCAAGCTGCGCCGATTTTGGATCAACAATCAGTACAGCTGAAATGGTTGTCATGAACCAGCCGCCACCCAGCGCGGAATACAATGCTCCTCGAATCAATGTCAACGGTTCTCAACTAAAAAATGTGGAAAAATTCGCTTATCTAGGAAGCACGCTGTCATGCAACACGAGAATCGATGACGAGGTTGCCCAACGGATCTCCAAAGCTAGTCAGGCCTTCGGCCGGCTGCAGGCCTCCGTGTGGAATCACCACGGTATTCAACTGAACACCAAACTGAAGATGTACAAAGCCATCGTCTTGACGACACTCCTTTACGGAGCGGAGACCTGGGCCGTCTACTCGAACCAAGCCAGGCAGCTGGATTCCTTCCATCTCAGCTGCCTCCGCAGAATATTGAAGCTCAGATGGCAAGACAGGATCCTGGACACTGAAGTCCTGGAGAAGTCGCTACGGGTGCTCGCCGACAGGGAGGTCAAAAATGACGCTAAAAGGACACTTTAAAGAAATCACTGAAGCATCTGCAAATAAACCCGCTGACCTGGGAGGACCTCGCCCAGGATAGACCGGCATGGCGAAGATCCGTGAAGACTGGTTCAGCAATCTATGAGGCCAACCGGATCGCCACCGCCAAGGCCAAAAGAGCAGCACGAAAGTCACCAGCGCCCCGGACTAACACCGCAAATGCTCAGGCCCTGCCAACATGCCTGCGTTGTCAACGCATCTTCTACGCACGAAACGGCCTGGTTGGACATCTTCGGACACAATGCACCAACAATCCGACAATTCAAATTTATACGTCAAATTCTGCCAACCCTCCTTCAGACTCCCCCACCCTCACTCCTGGCATCAATTCCATTACTCCCACCATCATAGAGACTACATCCATCTACTCATCGCCTGTTACCCCTCCACCGCAACCAACACCGCCTTCGCCTTCATTACCACCACCACCACCAGCACCATGAGCGATGGGGTCTCTTTCCTAAACTATCCTCATTGCGACCGCACATTTACCTCACGCATCGGCCTGGCCGGTCACTGGCGAATCCATCTTACAGAGACTGATGAACCATTGCCTGGAGCACCAACACACAACAGAGATCGTCGCCTCCACTGTCCTCACTGTCCTAGCGCATTCACTCATCGCATGGGCCTATTAGGACGCATGCGCCTGGACGACAACCTGCGGTAAACCACCGGAGACTAAGCCACATCAGCACACACCATTTACACTAATACATAGAAAACACCCTCACAATCATCATAATGTACCTAATAAAATCACGGTGTCCTGGAAACCGTGGCTTGGAAGGCTGCCAATCTGACGCTTACACCAGACCACGCCGTCGGTCCAGTGTTTGTGTTGTGTGTGTCGAGTGGCTGACCAGTGGACGGGGAGTCAGACGGTGATGGCTCCTCCATATCCCCTCAGTAAGTAAATCCAGGTGTGTGCATTATGGGGGCCAGGTTGTGCTGTGGCGCGAGAAGACGGGTACGCCGACCCCTCAGTCAATGCGCCCACTCCCACATCAGACAACTGGATTTTGGTCCGATTGTGGGGTGGGGGAGAGAGTGAGGTCGATGGCTCAGCGCATTTTCCTCACTATAAACAATCTGACGCGCTTGAAACTATCACGGAGCACTAAAGGCCGTGGCTTGGAAGGTTGCCAACTGACGGGATAACTTGGACTGCGTGGTCAGCCCAATGTGTGTTTTGTGTGAAGTGGCTGACTGGCGGATTGAGAGTCAGGCTGCAATGGCTCCTTCTTAATGTGGCCTTTATGGCACTCCCACTCTGTGGGATCCGAGCCAGGTGTGGTGGTACACCAAGGGGCGGCTCCGGCCGCACCAGCCACCTGCGCCCTCTCCCATCTCCGGTCTTCTTGAATCTGTCATGACACCGGGTTCAGGTGGGTGAGGAGGAGAGAGTGCGGTAGGTGCAGTGCAAGGATACTATCACTTAAAAATAAATCACGCTCTAGTCACCGTCCCTGCACCACCTGGTTTGGAACATACGGTGGACCTCGTCGAAATCGACGTTGGAACTGTCACGTGGGATGTGGGCGGTTGCGAGTAGTACGACTGGTCGGCCACTCCGGCATGTCATAACCTCGTCTGAACTGGCGGTCCTACAACTGGAACAGGCTGATATGCTGAATAAATAAGAGCGTCGAAATGCAAGAGAGCAAAAAAGTTGCGTCATCGACTTTTTGGCTGTGGGCCTCGTCTCTAGTGTGGAAAGTGCGTGGCCCAAGCCACATGCACATGGATAGGCCGATAGTAACTACCCCTTTCGTCTGTCGTCTCATGCCCTGGACAGGCGAGACGGTAGATGGCTAATAAGCGCTTGCAATTTGAGCAGTATGTTCACCTGCAAGTACCCACATTGTCTGCCAGGACAGAATGGGTAATGGAGACACAACAGACAACCACAAACCGCACACGAAGCACGTGGTGACTCACGTGCCGATAACTACGCCAACGGTTTGATGAGGGTGCAGCGTCTGGCCTCAGCGTCCATCCCTCCGTATCCCCCCGCCGCCACATTATCCACACCGCAGTTGTCAGGCCGCTTCAAGATGACCGCGGAAAACTGATGTGAGCGTCCATTCGCGTCTCGGCGTCGCCTCGCCTCTACGGTTATCCCGGTAGTAGCCCCTCTGTCAAGCCTTCATATACTGTAAAGGCGCCCTTCATGGCGGGCGACTTCGCAAACGGTGTTGTATGTCCACCTAAACAGGACACGGGAATAGGAACCACCCCGCCCATTTAAAATAGACGGCTTTAGGATACATTTCATGAAGTGTAAATATTCCTGTGTTTTAATTATAAGACTAACCCTAACATCAAACTAAACTGAAACCTTAAGCTTAACCCTTGCCTTACCTTTAAACTAAACCCTGCAGTTTACACGAACCCAAACCTTACCCTAACACTAAACCCCATTTCTCCGGAATTTGGCGCAAAGCCACATGTACTGTGGGTGGTTCCTATTCCCGTGTTTTGTTTAGGCGTCCGTACAAGGCTCTTCTTAAGGGCTATGCATGCTTATAAAATTTGAATGTTTCCTCTGTTTTCACGTTCGCTGCATCAAGAAAAACCGGTGATCATATGACAATTCGACCATCGCATGCGACGGCATCAATCGTGTGCCACAAACAGCGGGCACGGCACCGGTGACTTGCGCGTGAATTAGTTTCTAGTGAGGCAGGCTTGCACATCATCTGCCATGCTCTCTCCATCCTTACCATCGGGCTTCAATGGAATGACAATATAATCACCACTGGAGTTCGAGCGTAATGACCGTCAAAGCTAAACAGCTCCGCTATGCGTGCTATAGGTGACCTGGTTCTCGTACATTATACCAGGCTTGTGTGAGAACGACTCAACCCTCAAGAAGGTGAGAATATCATAAAGGTCGCATTAAGAAGGAGTATCCCCACCCCAGCCCCGAGAAGGACCGAGTTATCCTGACAGTTGAAAACTTTCCATATCACGACCTTTGACGCATCTTGATAGATACAAGAGCGTCAGATTGATTTTATTGAGGAATGCGCCGAGTTGTCGCGAGATGCATCCCCCAGTGCTGACCCTGCGCGCCCTCTCCTCTCTCTCTCGCTTCTCTCTATCTTCTCTCTCTCTCTCGCGCTCCTCGCTCTTCTTCTTACTGGTCCGTGCCTCTGAACCCTGATTCACGAACGATTTTGGATAGACACTCGTATAGGACTAGGTCTTCAAGGTAGACGTTTTAGCAAATTATCTTCTCTGGTCTGCTGAAATATCTGAAGATACACTCATGCAAGAACCTCGAAACTTTGACTGATATGCCTGTTGTTCTTCACACCTACTAAGTACTTCTTCCATCAACAGCGACATTAGCCTAACCACCATAACTTGGGCTCTCTCCCGACCTAATAATTTAAATGCCAAAAAAGTTTCAAGATCGTAAATGTCGAGTTCGCAGGCCTTCAAGCGCCAACCGACGTGACTGCATTTTGAGTTAGTACGAGAGAGAGAGAGAGAGAGAGAGAGAGAGAGAGAGAGAGAGAGAGAGAGAGAGAGAGAGAGAGAGAGAGAGAGAGAGAGAGAGAGAGAGAGAGAGAGAGAGAGAGAGAGAGAGAGAGAGAGAGAGAGAGAGAGAGAGAGAGAGAGAGAGAGAGAGAGAGAGAGAGAGAGAGAGAGAGAGAGAGAAAGAGAGAGAGAGAGAGAGAAAGAGAGAGAGAGGAGAGAGAGAGAGGAGAGAGAGAGAGAGAGAGAGAGAGAGAGAGAGAGAGAGATAGTCAAATGCACAACTTTCGGTAACGGAAAAAGCAACCGTCACTAGGGTCAGGGATCTGGATGCACGAAACTCAGTGAGCCCCGTCCTACCTATAGACTATGAAATCTCGTTTCGCGGAAGCTTTCAATTAGACTAATAAGGAATCCACCATTAATTATCCTAAAATATCTACCCAAGAAGGCCGAAGAGCATAACTGGTCCCAGTATCTTCTGACATGTAGTTAAGTCGGTATATTCTTACAATCTAAGCGGATGATGAGATTGCAGTCGGGATTCAAATGTAAGGTTCTTGCCACGAACATCTGCTGACATTCATACAGCCGTCAGTTTGACTACATTCTAGTCATTTCAGGGCTCCGCAGCTGGGCTCACGATTGCAGGTCGATGTTTGGTGCAGAAACTGATAGCACCCATGGGTCGGACCATGTTCGCGTTCACACACGCTGGAAAGTTAACCTCTCATCCGCGCCAAAACGCCGCGTATTAGAGGTCTCGATGTCACCAAAATCAGGAAAAGTAGCCCTGCCGAGGCCATGAGCAGATAAAACTGGAACTGTTTTATGACCCCGACCGACATAGAAGGGGTCATCTTTAAAGCGCTCAGTCTATGGAGCAGCTGAGAAAATGCTTGGACACTACCAGCGACGCCGCAGTGACTGGATCAGCGGCCGAAGGTGGCGGCTGTCTGCTTAGACGACTCGAACCAGGTCCCTTAACGATGCTTCCTTCCGTCACCTCTGGAAGATGACGACAAAGTCGGCTAGGGATGACCGGAATAAATAGTGGGCTGAAATAGCGAACGCCATGGAGCAGGCCCCAAACGATGATGACACTTGAAAACTTGACCAAATTATCCACCAAGTTATTGGTGAGCCATCTAAACCGAGTGACCTGCGATTGAAGCGAATGGCGGTTTAATTGCTTACAATTTGGCCAAAGTCGAATGATGGTGTAAGCACTTTGAGCAAATTCTCGCCTTCGATACCAAACCCAACCTACCACACCCTCGCTGTCCTATGCAGCGACGTTTTATCCTTCTCCAATCTATGTAGTGTCATGTGGCCCTCCTTCTGAAGAAGAAGTCACTGACTGTATGTCCGCTAAAATCTCAAGTTTTGTGTCGAGACTCTAGCGCTGTGGATACATAGGGTGAGTGAACAAGTATGCAGAGGTGAGACCGTTCCTAGTGGCTGAGGCTAGGTCATACAAAGTGTGAGAACTATCGCGGCATAAACCTCATCGACTTTGCTGGAGAATACCTTCGCTGTTGTCCTTCTCCGGTGATTATAGGCTGGGCGTGACTCTAGGATGAGGCTCGACCAAGCCGGATGCCAAATTCGGCGTGGATTTGAGGTGTATTCTTGAAATTCTGTCATAGCTACGAGCAAAGGATGACCATCTGCTGTGTTGACTTCGCCGCTGTATTCGATTCCGTCCATTGTGAGTCCCTGTGACGGATAACGGCACTGACCGGATCGAACACTGGTTGGGGCCTGGAAATGGGAATAGAAGGTGGGGTCGATGGCTCAGCGCATTTTCCTCACTATAACTAATCTGACGCACTTGAAGCTATCACGATGCGCTAAAAGCCTGGGCTTGGAAGGTTGCCCACTGACGCGATAACTTGGACCCCGTGGTCAGCCCAATGAAAACTTCTGGTAAGCCAGAGTAGGCTATACCAGTACACTACATATCTCCTCATCAGCCTCTACACCTCACACGATCACACGAAACACCCTAAAAACAGGCTCTCAGTCTGCATGGCTGATTGAGAGGCAAACATGGTCCTCGTCTCCTTCTCCAAGTGGCTCCTCTGTTGCATGTGTGATCTAAACTTGAAAATATCAAGGTGCGATAAGCACCATGGGTTGGAAGGTTGCCAACTGACAATTACACGCAGACCTCGCAATCAGTCCAGTGTGTTGTTTGGAGTGGCTGACTGGCGGTCTGAGTGTCAGGCTGCGATAGCTCCTTCTTAACGTGACCTCCGGCATTCTCACAGATGTGAGCCGTTCAATCCCCTGTTGTGTGAAATCCTGGTGCTTGTGTTTTGGGCCAGATCTTGTACGCAGTACGCGTAGACGAGATCGTCAGCAGCTGCGCCCACTTCCGCATCAGACAACTAACTGGCTCGGACGGTGGTCTGATTTTGGGGTGGGGGAGATCGTGGAGTCGATGGCTCAGCGCATTTTCCTCACTATAAACAATCAGACGCGCTTGAAACTATCACAATGCGTTAAAGGCCGTGGCTTGGAAGGTTGCCCCACTGATGGGATAACTCAGACCGCGCAGTCAGCCCAGTATGTGCTTTGTGTATAGTTGCAGACTGGCGGACTGAGAGTCAGGCTCCTGGGGCGCCTGACAGTTTCAAATACCTCAGGCGAGGTTATTGCCGAAGGGACAAATTAAGGGCGACATTTTTTCTCGAATCAATGCCACTCGCGGGATTTTCTCAAGCCTTAGAAAGTGTGTAAAGATTCAACCAGACATCCCCATCACTATGAATCTTCGCCTGTGTCGTGCATCCGTTTTTTTCAATCCTTTAATATGATTGGGAATGCTGGGCTGTGTGTGTGGAAGATGAACGAAAATTTGATGTATTTGGGCACCCGTGCTTGAGGACCGTCCTTCCAGTGAAGTACACCGATTTCGTCTCAAATGAGACCGCCCGCACTCACTGCGACAACATCGCAAGGATATCCCAGGCCATCCAAGAAAGCTGACTGAGGTGGTTTGACCACATTCTTCGTCATTCACCCTACGAGTTCAGTGTTGCCGCCTTCGATCTGGCACCGTAACCCACTTGGATGTACCGAAGAGAGGGTCAACTCAACATCTGGTTCGACAAGGAAGTAGTTTTCAAACCTTTGATATTCAATCGCCGTCACTGGCGACGAAGATGGGGTGAACTGTTCAGCTCTGCTGTCGCTGATCGTCACGCGTGGAGAGGTAAAGTTCATGACACCATCGAGTCCGGCATAATCGCGGCCGTACCAAGTAAGTACACAGTCCTTTCCAATCTACTCTAAACCCTCTTACAAGGAATCAGCTTAGTTTACAAGTAGCAACTGGTTTGCAATCGGAAGGTCCGTAACTTAGGAGTATAACCTGCAAATCACAGGCCGGTATGCCGAGTGCCCAACTAGTCGCCTCTGGCTGACGTTGGCCTGGGTGCTAGTGGGTTTCTCCGATCAACCAACTCGACATCAGTTCACCGATTTAAATCTTCATCAACTAAAGGGATGGAGTGGCGACATTATTGCCCATGCCATAGTTTCAATAAATAATGTAAGCTAATGTGTGACCGGAGGCTCCCAAAGTGCACTCGGCTAGTTAAGCAAGTGCAAAATGCAAGCACACAATGACAGTTTGACCGTCGATTTTGAGGAGGTCCACCGTATGCTCCACACCAGGTGGCGCAGGGATGGTGACTTGCGCGTGAATTATTTTTAAGTGATATTAGCCTTGCGCTGCAGTTAACGTACTCTCTCCTCCTCCACCTGAGCCCGGTGTCAAGACAGAGTTGAGAAAACCGGAGATGGGAGAGGGCGCAGGTGGCTGGTGCAGCCGGAGCAACCCCTGGGTGTACCACCACAACTGACTCGGATCCCACGGAGTGGGAGTGCCATAAAGGCCACATTAAGGAGTCATTGCAGCCTGATTCTCGGTCCGCCAGTCAGCCACTCCACACAAAACACACACTGGGCTGACCACGTCGTCCGAGTTATCCCGTCAATTGGCAACCTTCCAAGCCACGGCTTTTAGCGCACCGTGATAGTTTCAAGCGCATAAGATTGTTAATAGTGAGGAAAATGCGCTGAGCCGTCGACATCACACTCTCCCCCACCCCCACAATCAGACCATCATCCGAGCCAGTCAGTTGTCTGATGTGGGAGTGGGCGCATTGGCTGAGGGATTGGCGTACCCGTCTTCGCGCGCCATAGCACGACCCGACCCCCATAACGCACACACTAGGATTTACTTACTGAGGGGATATGGAGGAGCCATCACCGTCTAACTCCCAGTCCACTGGTCAGCCACTCGACACACAGCACATACACTGGGCCGACGGCGTGGTCTGGTGTAAGCCTCAGATTAGCAGCCTTCCAAGCCACGGTTTCTAGGAAACCGTGATATTCTCAGATGCATTATGATGATGGTGAGGGAGTTGTCTGTGTATTGGTGTAGGTAGCGTGCAGTGATGTAGCTTAGCCTCCGGTGGTTTACCACAGGTTGTCGTGGAGACGCATGTATCCTAATAGGCCCATACGGTGTGTAAATGTGCGGGAGCATTGAGGGCAGTGGAGGCGGGCGCGGCGACTGTATGTCGGAGCCCCAGGCACTGGTTCACCAGCCTCCGTGCGATTGATTCGCAGATGACTGACCAGGCCGATGCGTGAGTTGGAGTTGCGGGCGCAGTGTGGGCCGGAGTAATCGGTAGAGGCTGGGGGTCATTCATGGTAGTGGGGGTGGCAATGGCGGTAAGAATGGCAGGAGCGGAGGGTGTGCATGATGTATCGGTGTTGTCGGCATTGCGGTGAATTCCGCTGTCATGGAGGCGCATGTGACCGAATAGGCTTATGCAATGAGTGAATGCACGAGTACAGTGAGGACAGTGGAGGCGACGATCTCTGCTGTGTGATGGTGCTCCAGACACTGGTTCACCAGTCTCTGTACGATGAATTCGCAAGTGACCGACTAGGCCGATGCGTGAGGTGAATGTGCGGTCGCATGGAGGACAGTTTAGGAGAGAGACCCCATCGCTGATGGTGGTGGTTGTAGTGGTAGTGAAGGCGAAGGCGGTGGTGGATGTGGCGGTGGGGGTAACAGGCGATGAGTAGATGGATGTGGTCTCTATGATGGTGGAAGTAATGGAATTGATGCCAGGAGTGAGGGTGGGGGAGTCGGAAGGAGGGTTGGCAGAATTTGACGTAGAAATTGGAATTGTCGGATTGTTGGTGCATTGCGTCCGAAGATGTCCAACAAGGCTGATTCGCGCGCGGAAGATGCGTTGACAGCGCGGGCATTTTGGCAGGGCCTGGGCATCGACTATGTTGGTCCAGGGCGCTGGTGACTTTCGTGCCACTCTTTGACCTTGGCGGCAGCGATCCAGTTGGCCTCATATATTACTGAACCAGTCTTCACGGATCTTCGCCATGCCGGTCTATCCTGGGCGAGGTCCTCCCAGGTCGCCGGGTTGATTTGCAGTTGCTTCAGCGATTTCTTCAAAGTGACCTTGTAGCGTCGTTTTTGACCTCCCTGTTGGCGAGCACCCGTAGCGACTTCTCCGTAAAAAAGTCGTTTGGGTAGTCGCTTGTCGTCCATTCATAACAGGTGGTCGCTACATCGCAATTTCACGTGCCTCAGCATGGCGTGGATGCTGAGGATTCCGGTCCGCTCCAGGACTTCCATGTCCGGGATCCTGTCTTGCCATCTCAGCTTCAGTATTCTGCGGAGGCAGCTGAGATGGAAGGAATTCAGCTTCCTGGCTTGTCTCGAGTAGACCGTCCAGGTCTCCGCTCCGTTAAGGAGTATCGTCAAGACGACGGCCTTGTACATCTTCAGTTTGGTGTGCAGGGGAATACCGTGGCGACTCCACACGGAGGCCTGCTGCCGGCCGAAGGCCTGACTGGCTTTGGAGATCCGTTGGGCAACCTCGTCATCGATTATCGTGTTGCATGGCAGCGTGCTTCCTAGATAAGCTAATGTTTCTATATTTTTGAGTTGAGAACCGTTGGCATTGATTCGGGGAGCATTGTATTCCGCGCTTGGTGGCGGCTGGTGCATGACAACAGTTTCAGCTGTACTGATTGTTGATACAAAACTCGGCGCAGCCTTCGGCGAAGAGGCCCATACTCCTTTGCATGTCCTTCTCCGTCACTGTGTTAAGGGCGCAGTCGACCGCGAAGAGCAAGTCATTGACTGAAGTCGTATTCCCGCGTATTAGGGCCTGCATACGCCGACCGTTGAGAAGGTGCCCGTCAGTTCTGTAGGCGATGCAGATACCAGGCTGCTCATCACGGTAGGCGTCCATCAGCATAGCCGAGAACATGAGACTGAACAGGGTGGGAGCCAATACGCAGCCCTGCTTCACTCCGTCGGTCACTGAGATTGCTTCGGATACCGTCCCGTTTTAAGTGACGCGCGCCGTCATCCCGTCATGAAGCTGACGCACCATGTGCGTGAACCGCTAATGACAGCCGAATTTCTGCATGATTTTCAATAGTCCGTCGAGATTCACCATGTCAAAGGCTTTCGTCAGATCCACGAAGGTAGTTTATAGGTGAGTTCGCATCTCCTGGCACTTCTCTTGTAGCTGGCGGGGGGCAAAGATCATATCGGTGGTTCCGCGGTGTCGGCGGAAGCCATATTGGCTTTGCGGGAGCAGTCTCTGCTCTAGATAACGATTCAGATGATTGAGAAGGATACGGGCGAAGATCTTCCAATCGATGTTGAGCAACGAGATGCCTCTGTGATTATCACAGAGTTGCCGGTTCCCCTTCCGTTCGTAGAGATGGGCGATGGTCGCATCTTTGAAATCCTGAGGAATTTGTCCTTGGCTCCACATCTCCTGGAAGAGTGTTGTAATTTCTACCATCAGCCGGGGCCCACCGCGCTTGTAGACTTCCGGTGGGATTACGTCGGATCCCGGTGCTTTACCGCTGGAAATCTGCTGCGTGGCCCGGATTGTTTCTGGTAGGGAAGGCGGCAGATCCAGGTCATTGTTCTTATCCGCTTAAGGGAGTCAGTCAATGGCAGCATCGGAGATGGCTGATGAGCAATTAAGGACACTTCTGAAGTGCTCGGCACAGCGCTTCAGAATTTGTGATTTCTCTGTCAGCAGTGTAGTGCCGTCAGAGCTGAGTAGCGGTGCGGTCCCCTTGATACACGGGCCGTAGATGGCCTTGATGGTTTTTATGGCTTTGAAAAAGTTTTTTCATTTCATTGCGGTCCGCATACCCCTGGATTTCCTCAGCCTTTCTGATCATCCAGACGTCCTGCATCTCTTGCAGCCGTTGCCGTTCAAGGCGGAGGCTTCTCAGGAGGCTGCTTTGATGGCGTCAGTCCTTAGGTTCATGTAGGCTTTGTGTAGTCCATTCTTCTCCGCGAGTAATTTTCTGATGTTAGCGTCATTGTCGTCAAACCAGTCCTGGTGTTGACGGCGTGCGCGTCCGAGGACTTCGAGGGCAATGGACTGGATGACATTACGCAGTCGACACCATCGTGTCTCCAGGTTAGCATTAGTATCTGGAGCATGCAGGTTCTCCAGTTTCTCGGTTATTTGGTTGGTTGCAAATTTAACAAAAGAGTATTTAACTTACCTGGCAGTCGCTTACCTTGGGGCCTTCGTTGGACCCTCATCTGGGAGATGACGAGCCAGTGATCCGTTCAACCATCGGCATCGCTAATCACGTTGGTTACCAGCACGTCCTGTCGATCTCGCCTCCGGACGAGAAGATACTTTAGCAGCTGCCAGCGCCACGACCGAGGGTGCATCCACGTGGCCTTCTCCCGCGTCAGAAGGCAGAAGAAGATGCTGGTCAGCAGGAGACGGTGTTCCGCACACGTTCACATAAAAAGGAGGCCGTTATCGTTACAGCTACCGAGACCGTGGGGACCAAGCACTCCATGCCAGGCAGCGTGGTCTGTCCCGATGCGGGCGTTGAAGTCACCAAGGACAATTAACTTGACCTCTTTCGGAACAGTCACCAGCAGGGCGTGCAGGTCCTCGTAGAATTCGTCTTTCATCAAATCAGAACTCGTCATTGAGGGAGCGTAGGCGCTGATGATGGTGGCGAACTGGTCTCCCCGAAGAGGCAGGTGGAGGCTCATCAGGTGATCATTGATACCCTGCGGCAGACAGGGCAGACGTCCCACGATGTCGTTACGGATGGCAAAGGCAACACCATATTCGTGTTGCACTGCCTTTGGCCGGCCGTTCCAGAAGGTGTAACCAGCACCCACCTCCTCCAGCTGACCCCTGCTCCGAGAATCGGAGTCACGCTGAGAGCAGCAATGTCCACCTTGTAGCGCGCCAGTTCCCGAGCGACTAGCGCCATCCTCTGTTCCGGCCCGTTGCTCCTCGGATTGTCTAAACGCAACGACATTACAGGCTGTTTGTGTAAGTGGATTCACCAGAACAGCCTGGAGGGTATGGCGAGGGGGATGGCGACGGAGGGTATTGTTGTTTGTTTGAGTTTTACGACCACGTATTTTGCGATCTGCGAGCCGCGGCCGGCTGCAGCAGACGTGAGACCCAGCATTTGTTTAGGGCACCTTTTCTAGCCCCTGCCTCCGCGAGGAGGCAAGCAGTGCTGCCCCTAAATAGGGCTGCTCGGATATCCCAGACGGCTGCCGAACTCCACTATGGGTCATGGTTTTGTTTTAGTGGGAGAGCCTCCCGAGTTATCCTTGGCAGCCTACGGGGTTGCTGTCGCCCCACCGTAGGAATTTTTGAGAGGGGGGAAGTGGGAAGTTGGGGTATCAGACATACCAGGTGTGGAGGCACACCACATCGGAGACCCTCACCTGTTTTAGCCCGCCGATCTGACGGTTGCCCGGGTTGTTGTCGCTGGGAAGAACCCAACTTCGAGGATCCACAGGTGGGAGTTGAGTACCAGGTAGAGGCGGCCACAGGAGCAGTCACACCTGTACGAGACAAATGGAGCGACCAAATGCCATCTGTGTGATGCTACCCGTTACATGTACCCCTACACACAACACATACGACACGAGAGTTTGAGCGTCGATTTCGTTGAGGTCCACCATATGCTCCAAGAAAGAGATGTGCAGGGACGGTGACTTACGCGTGATTTAGTTTAAAGTGATAGTATACTTTTGCAGCACCTACCGCACTCACTCCTCCTCCCACACCTAAGCCCGGTGTCATGGCTCGGATCCCACGGAGTGGGAGTGCCATAAAGGTCACATTAAGAAAGAGCCATTGCAGCCTGACTCTCGGTCCGCCAGTCAGCTACTACACACAAAGCACACATTGGGCTGACCACGCGGTCCGAGTGTTCCCGTCAGCTGGCAACCTTCCAAGCCACGGCTTTTAGCGCACCGTGATAGCTTCAAGCGCTTCATATTGTTTATAGTGAGGAAAATGCGCTGACCTGTTAACCCCTATCTCTCCCCCACCCCCACAATCGGACCAACATCCAATCCAGTCAATTGTCTGATGTGCGAGTGGGCGCATTGGCTGACGGGTCGGCGTATCCGTCTTCGCGCGCCACAGCACGACCTGGCCCCCATAACGCACACACCAGGATTTACGTACTGAGGGGATATGGAGGAGCCATCGCCATCTGACTCTGAGTCCACTGGTCAGCCACTTGACACACATAATAAAACACTGTGACCGACGGCGTGGTCTGGTGTAAGCGTTAGATTGGCAGCTTCCAAAGCCACGGTTTCTAGGAGACCGTGATATTCTCAGGTACGTGATGATGGTGAGGGTGTTGTCTATGTATTGGTGTAGGTAGTGTGCTCTGATGTGGCTTAGTCTCTAGTGGTTTTACCGCAGGTTGTCATAGATGCGCATGTGACCGAAGAGGCCCATGCGATGAGTGAATGCGCGAGGACAGTGAGGGCAGTGGAGGCAGCGATCTCACTGTGTGTTGGTGCTCCAGGCACTGGTTCACCAGTCTCTGTACGATGGATTCGCAAGTGACCGACCAGGCCGATGCGTGAGGTGAATGTGCAGTCTCAATGAGGACAGTTTAGGAGAGGGTCCCCATCGCTGACGGTGCTGTGGTGGCAGGCGGTGGCGGTGGTGGTCGTGGTAGAGGTAAACAGGTGATGAGTATTGGGATGTGGTCTCTATGATGGTGTAAGTAATGGAACTGATGCCAGGTGTGAGGGAGTGGAGTCCGAAGGACTGTTGATAGAATTTGACGCAGAAGTTGGTATTTTCGGATTGTTGGTGCATTGCGTCCGAAGATATCCGACCAGGCCAATTTCGCGCACGGAAAGGTGCGTTGACAGCGCAGGCATGTTGGAAGCGCCTGGTTATTGGCGGTGTTGGTCCGGGGACGCTGGTGACTTTCGTGCCGCTCTTTTGGTCTTGGCGGCGGCGATCCTGTTGGCTTCGTAGATTGCTGCTCCTGTCTTTACTGTCCTCCAGCAGGTCGGTTCCGGCCGAGGTCCTCCCCAGGTCGCCGGGTTGATCTGCAGTTGCTTCAGGGAAGTCTTCAGAGTGTCCTTGTAGCGTCGTACTTTACCCCCTTTGTCGACGAGAACCCATGACGACATCTCCATAGAAGAATCGTTTGGGTAATCGTTCATCGTCCATCCTCACATGGTGGCTGCTCCATCGCAGTTGCAGTTGTTTCAGCTGAGCATCAAATGCTGATAAGAGCCATTCGTTCCAACACTTCCGTGTTCGGTATCCTGTCTTACCATGTCAGCTTTAAGTATTCTGTGAAGGCAGCTGAGGTAGATTTGGTTGAGCTTCCGCGCCTGCTTTTTGGTAGATCGTCCCCGTCTCTGCTCCATACAGCAGCGTCGGCAATATGACAGCTTTGTACATCGTAAGTTTGGTGCTGAGGTGGAGACTATGTCGATTAAAGACCACGTTCTGCATGCGTCCAAAGGCTTTGGCTGGCTTTTGCGGTCCAATTAGAGATCTCATCGTCGACTTTGGTGCTGCGGGACAGATTGCTGCCCTAGGTACGTGAAGGTATCCACTGATTTCAGTTGAGCGCCATTGACATTGATGTGAGCTGCGAGTAGGTGGTATTGGGCGGTGGCTGATGCATCACAACCATTTCTTCAGTGTTAATAAAAAGTCCGAAGTTGTCACAGGTGGCAGCGAAGTGGTCCATGCTCCTATTACATTTCCTCTTCTGTCGTTGCATTGAGTGCACAGTCATCAGCGAGAGAGAAGATCATGGATGGTGGCTGTGGAGACACGCGAGCGTAAGTGCATTCGACGGTGGTTGAAGAGTCGGCCGAAAATCTGGTGGGCGATGCGGATCCCCGGGGCGTTCTTCATGGAAGGCCTCCGTTAGCATGGCAGATAATATGGAGACTAAAGAGGGTAGGTGCAAGGACGCAGCTCTGCTTCACTCCGTTGGTAACTGCGAATGCTTCGGATACTGTCACATTGTCAGTAACGCGTGCAATCATTCCGTCGTGAAGCTGACGTACCATATGCGTGAAACGCTCAGGACAGCCGAATTTCTGCATGATTTTCCACAGCCCATCACGATTCACCGTGTCAAAGGCTTTCTTCAGATCCACGAAGGTAGTGTAGAGGTGGGTCCGCATCTCCTGGCACTTCTTTTGCAGCTGGTGAGCGGCAAAGATCATGTCGTTTGTTCCTCGGGGTCGTCGGAAACCACTTTGGATTTCCGGGAGCAGTCCTTGCTCCAGGTGAGCGTTCGGGCGTATAAGGAGAATGCGGGCGAATATCTTTCCGGTGATCTTCAGCAACGAAATTCCTCGGTGGTTGTCGTGAGTTGGCGGTTCCCTTTCTTCTTGTGGAGGTGGACAATGGTTACATCTTTGAAATCCTGAGGGACTTGCCCTTGGTGCCACATCTCCTAGAAGAGCACTGTGAGTCGGTTCATCATTTGGGGTCCGCCATGCTTATAAATCTCAGTAGGATCCCGTCCGAGCCAGTTGCTTCCGCCGGAGAGTTGCTGCACGGCTCTGATGGTTTCTCGGAGAGAGGGCGGGAGATCAAGGTCGGCGTTGATATCCACTTCAGGCAGGCGATCGATGGCGGCGTTGGGGATGGTGGAGGGCTGATTGAGAACGTTTTGGAAATTTTCTGCCCATCGCTTCAGGGATGGCATCTTCCAGTGAGTAGCGTCCCTGCCGTCGGCACTGAGAAGAGGGCAGTGCTTTTGACAGGAGATCCGTAGACAGCCTTGGTGGCGGCGAAGAAGTTCTTCCATTCTTTTCGATCCGCGAACACTTGGATTTCGTCGGCTTTGTTTAGTTTATTTATTTAGAATTTATATTTGGTTAGCACCGGGAAGGTACTGTCTAAGCAAACATTAGTAACGAAATAAAGTTATGACAATGTGTGCAGATAAAATGTACAAATTCATAAATTGTCCTGCTATGTCAACAGTTAGCAATGTTTTTAAAAATTAATGGTGAACTAGAAAAAAATAGGCAGTGAAAAAAACTCCTACCATGAAAATGGAGGCAGAGTTCAATAGGCCTTCATTTTTCGAATAGAAAGGTAGGAGAAAAAAACTGCTTAGGAAAAAAATAGTCAGGTGGTAGAATAGGGGTAATACTGCAGTAGCATTTCAGAATGAGATAATGAAACGTCGAGGGTGATTCGTTCTTGATCACTTAGGCGTATGAAACAGAATCTCACGAAAAATGCGTCAATGAACTTAAGTCCTCAGCATCATAGGATCCAGAATTGAATTCTGATGATGGTTAGTATCCAAAAGAAACCGCAGCATTTAAGACTGTGGACCACCGAATTTGTACGTCCGAATGACGTCATCGTTTTGGAGGACGGGTGATATAAGGAGACATTATAGTTCATGGGCGTCTCCAGGTAGCGTAAATATAGTTTCAAGAGGGTTACTCAAATTCCCGATGGTCCTTTCTCCGAGTCATGGGGAAAGCTACTGGGAAAAAGATGAGGAAAATAAAAGGTTAATAGAATCAGTGTTAAGATAAATGTGCAGTCTTCGCTTGAATGCAGATAGACTAGTTAACGACCTTATTTCAATTGGCAAGTTATTCCAAAGAAAACTATACCTAGAAGCAAAAGAAGAGAGCGTTTACACGTGGAGGATGCAGGGGAGGTATAATTAGTGTCAGAATTTCTTAGGTTATAAGGAAGACTAACGGGGGTAATGACAGAAAGCTTTGGGGAGAGTTGAACTATTATTAAGTCGAAAAAGGAGACAAAAGCCTGCTTCAAGTCTCCTGACCCAAAGAAATTTTTAGCTTCGTTAGCTGGCATCTTGTTGAGTAGGAAGTAGTTGAAAAGAGTCGGAAATAGGAGTTTTTTTGGTGAAATGTCTTTGGACATTTTTCAATTTTTTTGAACGGCTAGATTCGTTCATCAAAACCGAAGAAAAGGACAGCAAAATTCAAGAATGGGAAGTACAAACATACGATAAAGTCTTAATTTAATTTCAGGAAGGTAGAAATTATAAGAAATAAAGCCGCAAAATCTGAGCAGCTTTGGCCGTAATTCTATCGGCATGAGGCGAAAAGATCTAATTTATTGGTGTAGCTTAAGCCCAAGTCCTTGATGGAGGAACATTCAATCATATGGCAACCTTCAAAAGATAAGAGGTTGCGGCAGCCTTACAGGCCCAAAACTCATGTAGCGACACTTAGTAGGTGAGAACTCCATTAGCCATGTGGAGCTCCAGGCCGAAAAGAGCGTCTAAGTCTGAATGAATTTGTTCTAGGCACCGTTCGGTTGTAGAGTTAGAGAAAGAATAAACGCATTTGAGATCATCAGCATAAATAAAAAGATTGAGAATGTTTAACTATCGATGAAATATCATTTATATACAGTAAGAACAACAAAAGGACCTAATACGGTACCTTGAAGGACACCACTGACAATCGGGGTAGGACTTGAGTATGAGGACCCTACTAAAAACTTTTTGTTTTCGATCATTTTAGGTATGATCTAATAAAAAGTCAGTAAAGGGGACTACGGAATCCTATAGCTTCTAGTTTAGCTAGAAGTCGTTTATGAGCACCTTATCGAATGCCTTACTAAGATCAAAAATAGATAACTACTACAGATAGATGATCATTACGAAGAGAGGTTAGTAGATTTAGAAAAGACATGTGGCAGGTTTCACAAGAACGGTCCGGTAAGAAGCCGTGTTGGGAAAAGTTGATAATTTTATTGCTTATGCAAAAATCCGTGATTTGTTTTGCAATTAGTTTTTCGAAAGAGTTTAGCAAGAGGGCGTTTTATGAACACCGCGATAGTTATGAATGTCCGAGCGGGAACCAGATTTAAAAACTGGTATTATAATAGAAGTTTTTCCAATAATCGGGGAAGAAACCATTTCGAGAAATACTGAGTATAATTTGCTTAGTAAAGGTGGAAAAATCCCTTAACTGTTTAATAAGTGAGTTTGGAATGTTATCAGTTCCAACCGAATGTGAATTTTTAGGTGAGCTATTTCTTTTTGAATACATGAAGGCGAGAAATTAATAGTTGTTAGAAGTGAATTTGAAAGCAGAGGAATTGTGGGAGTGGGGCTAGTTTCAGTGGTAAAGTGGTTGGCAAAAACGAGTTTAACAATTCTGCTTTGCCCAAATCATCTGTAACAAATTTTTCTGTTACAGTCGAGTAAGGGCGGAGTTACATTCAGACGCTTAGCCGATGACCGAACATGAAAGATTTGAGCAACAGATTTGGATGAATTGGCATCACTTAGTGCCCGAGACTCCCTACGCTTATCTCGCGCGAGCCTTATTCTCGATGCTAATTCAAATATTTGTGCAATCCTTAAATGAACTGACAAAGAGCTTTTTAGATGAATCTTTAAGTTGCTTTCGTAATTTTTTAAGTCTGTTCTGGAGAAAATGCGGAACAGTAGAAGAAGCTGAATGTGAATTAAAAATCTTAAACGGGATAAAAGCCTGGATTTTTTCTGTGAGGCTCTGCAATAGCTCACGGAAAAAGTTTAGATCGTTGATTGAGAATATGCTATGCCAATCTAGAGTGCTTACGAAATTATTTACTGTTTCATGGTTTATGTTAGCAAAGTCGAGGTTGTGCATTTAACCTCAG
The DNA here is from genome assembly GCA_017591395.1 of Schistocephalus solidus. Lineage (NCBI taxonomy): Eukaryota > Metazoa > Platyhelminthes > Cestoda > Diphyllobothriidea > Diphyllobothriidae > Schistocephalus > Schistocephalus solidus. Next base: position 22,869 of record WEDG01007134.1, read on the forward strand.
GCTTCGTAAGAAGGGGAACTGGAAAACAACAGTGAATTATTGCGTGATCACTTGTAAATAGATCATGATGGAAATTCATAAAGAGAGGGTGGACATCGTTTGTAAAAATTAAATCTAAAATGTTGTCATTTCTAGTAACTGATCTGACCAGTTGGGACATGTTTGTAAAGTTAATAGTATCGACCAATTTCTGATGTTTAGGCGGAGAGGAATTGGCCTGCCAGTCAATGTCTGGCAGATTAAAATCGCCTACGATTATTTTTGACATCAAACTGAGTGTCTGCAACTTTTTTCAAATAGTTCACAGAGCTCGCTTTCATTGCCAGAATAACACGGAGGATTATAGACACAGCCAATTACCGCTTTTTTTATTGTGCGGGAGGATGACTGAAGCAAAGCATACATTTCCAGAAAAGACGAAATGTTCGGATGAAAGGGAAATGTACAAAGGATGACTTAATATAAAGGAGGCAACCACCGCCACGTTTTTCAGCGCGGTCTTGTCGGTACAAATTGAAATTATCTATAGCAAGCGTCGAGTCAGAAATAAGAGAGTGAGCCCAGGATTCAGTGATGCACAGCACATCTGGATCAAGCTCAAAAGGCTACTGTTCTAAGCTCAGCCATCTTATTTACAACTGACCTCGCATTGAGTGAAACTAAGCTGAGCGTATTCCTGAGCGGCAGGTTACGCTCATCAGTATTTATAAAAAGGATAATTTGGTGGCGGAGAAGAAAACTGGAAAGAAGAAACGAAAGGTGGGAAACAAAATTGCTCTGGTCTACAATTTGTCGAAATGTTACTGTTAAGAGAACTGAGATTATTGTACAGCGGCATATTTGGTTGAAAACCTTGGAAGGGAAGGCTATATTGTGGCGTTTGAAAGATAGGGGTGGCATAGAAATGAGATTTTTGAGGGACGTTAGCGAAAAATTGGCGGAAAACGTGCATTTGAAAAAAAGGAATAATTGATTTCGAAAAAAACTGGTAGCATAATTAGAAGCCTTAAATATTTTTGGATTTCTGACAATTTTTGGGTTGGGAAAGATGCTAACGTTAGCGTTCGCAGCTGTTGTAGATGCTGAGGGGGTTAGCAGGTTTCCCATCGGTAATGCCATTGCTGATTTTAAAAGCCTGGATTAGCCACAGATTTAGATTTACTAGGAGTTTTCTTAGGGTTAGTAGATTTGGCAGGTATAGCCGGCATGGTTTTGCTTGGGATGAGAAAGAAGTGGAGTTGACACAATTTCCCTCAAACCAGAAACAAGGTTAACGGGTGAAGATTCAGCTGGAATCGAAATTCCTGTCGATCCGGAGGGCCGTGGGCTTGCTTTAGCTTCAGGACAAAACCTCTGAGATAACTTTTGGTATTGAAGGTGTAGACCAAAGGCTTCTTGTTTGCTAATGAGGGTGAAACCCGACGTTCCATTGGGGTTTTATCCCTACAGATAAACAACCTGTTTTTCAAATATTGAGCTGAGTGCTCATGCCTAGAGAAAAATAAGGTCAACTTCAATCGCTGAAAAAGTTTGACCAGAATAGGGAGGGTTTTTACTACGGGAAGATAACCTTTTTAGCTTCAGCGACTTTAAAGTTAAAAGCCACACGAGTAAAAGGAAATGAAATGCAACGTCCAGAGGGATTTTTACTCTTGGGAACGTTTTTAAAAAGAAAATTGAAACTCCTTTTATGTCGGTCAAGTGACTCAGTACTGACCATGTTTATAAAAGGCTCTAGTTTCACGCATTGTTGAGAAGTGAGTGAAGACAACTTTCCTCAAAATGGTACCAAGGATCGTGAAGAGAGAACCATATTTAGACATAAAAGGTATTAAAGTTTTCCAGGGCGTCAAGATCTAATTTCTTCATGCTTAAGGTGGGTTGTTCTAGTGGAAGTTTCACGCGAAGAGGATGTTTGCGTCTAAGTACTGACTGGGGTTTCATATTGGTTTTAAAATATAAGTACTTTTCAAATCAATAATACGAAGGAAAATTGTTACTAGTGACGTTTTGCGGAATAAAAGATTTAATATTTTAAGCAAGTCACTGCAAGCAAATATCTGCTAGGTAACGAGTTTAAACTGAAAATAGAATTAGCGAAGAGGCTATGCAGGATGAAAAATTATATCAACTGGTTTACCAGTTACTACAAAATTATTCTTCGCTGGAAATAAGGTAAACTTACAAATTTTTCAACTTTATTTCTAGAATTAGCCTTTAGATTCCGTCGTTTTGACGTAAATCTGCGAGAACTTTAATGAGGCTATGTAGGGTGAAAAAGTTTAAAAACTCTATATTTCTCCCTTTTGCAATTGCAATAACTGCAGGTATGTGCAGCTGATGATGAGGTAGAAATACAATTAATTGTCAATAATTAAGCTAATATTTTCTACAGGAAACGTAGAAATCAGTTGAAAATTCGAGAATTCACTTATCTTCAAATTTGAACCAATCGCCGTCGACCTTGACCTTTGTGCGTCATACAGGCATCCTGCATCTCCCGCAGCCGTTGCTGTACAAGGCGGTGACTTCGTTAGAAGACTGTCTTGTTTGCAGTGGTAGGGCGATCGACGTAGGCTTTGTGCAACTGGTTCCTCTCGACGAGCAGAGCGTTAGTAGCTGCGTCCTTGTCATCGAACCAGTCTTGGTGCTGACGATTTGCGTGGCCGAGGACATCCAGAGCGGTGGATTAGATGGTGTCCCTCAGCTGACACCAGCGGTTCTTTATGGAGATGTCCAAGTTAGTGACTGGAAGGTTGGCTACTCGGTTGGCCACACACACATGGTCAGACACAGTGAAGTGATGCTGTGGGGAAGATATGATCAACAACAGTTACTCTTATACCACAAGCTGAGCAGCAGCAACTTAGCATTCGCTTGCAGTCATCGTTCACAACAAATTCCCCAGCACCACCATAATCAACCGTATGCTCGGCTAGATGAAGGGACTGACCCACCCCCACCCCAACCCACTGGCATTGTAAGACGCGAACCGATGACGGCGTAACAACTGAGGTCAGTGATTGACCGGGCGAGGTTTGGGAGGGCGAGGTATGATACGCCATCGCGCTTGCGCTTACGCAAACATATCTGCGTTTTTCTTAGATTATGCAATAAAGAAAGAAAAACTATTTGTGCCCTGAAAAATTGCAGCCTTTGATGATTGCGCATTGATAAGCGCAGTGTAATGTGGGAATGAGAGCCATCATGGTACGAGTGACTGTGCTTTGTGTGCGAATAAACGGTCTGACCGGGCTGTAAGAACAGTCGATGATGAATGATGACGAGCGTTAATCCAGATGATCCAGCGGTGGACAAAGGGAACTTCAAAAATTGGAATATATAAGAAGATAACTCATTTATATTTCAGTATAATTCAGTATATATATAGGGAGATAGGGCAGCCTTTTAAAACCGTATTTACAGATAGACGCTAGCAAAACAAGCAAATGGTACATTGCGATGGTCGTTTTAGCATTATCGACTGGCATTGCGGTCGACTCAATATATGTCCGTCAAGTAAAAATGCAAGTCTCTTTTAAACATTTCAACGCATTCAGCCTCGAACCAACCGAAGGCTCCTGCAATACAAATTCCAGCATAATTCACTATATAAGAGAGAAAGGCAGAGCCTTTAAAACCCCTATTTACAGAAAGACGCTAACAAAAAAAAAAGCAAACTTTACATGGCGATAGTCGTTTTAGTATATCGATCATTGCTGTCGACTAAATATATGTCCATCCAGTAAAAAATCATAAAGTCTTCTTTAAAACTTTTCAACGCTTTCAGCCTGAACAACCGAATTTGGTAGTTTGTTTCCATTCTTCAATCACTCGTTGGGAAATGATGTGAGCCCGCACTTCAAGTTTGGCGTGTGTTTCTTTCAGTTTGTATTGGTGACCTCGGAGACTTTGTCATGTTTGCCAATTCAAAAATTGGCCATCTGAAGAGCACAATCAACTCCTCTGACCAGTTTGAAGACTAAGATCATATCCCCTCTGTATTGCCTATAAGAGAGAGGGAAAATTTTAAGTCTTTCTAGTCGGCCCTCATAGGGTAGGCATTCCAATCCACTGACTTGTTACGTCGCCCTCCGTTGAACTTTTTCCAGCAGAGCGTAGTCATGTTTCATCCAAGGGCGCCACGCCTGAACGCAATATTCCAACACCGGCCGGATAAATGTTCCAAAAATGCGCCCAAAAAGCTCTCCGTCAAAATTAACGAAGGACTCCTGATTGCGCCTAAGATACACATAGCTTTCTTTGCGATATTCGCACAGTGCGACGATGGTTTGAGAGTGGGTGTTATCCATATACCCAAGTCTTTTATAATATTTACCTCCTGGAGTTAGTGACCACTGATGAAGTACTGATATTCAAACCTTATCATCCTTCTCAAACTAGACCGCAGTCAGATTATTTGGCATTTGTTAAAATGAAGGTTCCACAGCCACTCATCACACCATGTTTGCAAGCGATCTAAGTTTTTTCGTAATTTTCGCGCCTCCTCCGGTTTTTCAATCGAGTTCCATAACTATTCCGAACAACCTACGGAGCATTTGTTCGATTTCACTTGGAATATGCCGTCCAGTTCTGGCGTCCGTGGTTTAAGAACGATTATCTATAGCTCAAACGAGTACAGGCGAGGGCTACGAAGATGGTCCAGAATCTTAGTCATCTGCCTTACGAAACCAGACTA
>WEDG01007135.1:0-35599 GCA_017591395.1 Schistocephalus solidus
GTGTCACGCATTGCCGCTAGCGCGACCGCCCGCGAGGGCCTAGCCCATCTGCGCCACAAACGGAACATGTACACAATCTCCTGCCATGGTGATCATGAGCCCCACACCATCAATCATATTCTGATCAACCGATAAGAAAACGAGCCCGTGGCTCAATGTAGAGCGTTCGACTCAATTATTAAAGAATGTGGGTTCAAATCCCAGGTTTTTCACATTTAGGATTGGGTATGACTGACTGATGACGGCTAATAAGCCAGAAATGTCCCTTACGGTCATCGTTGTTTTTGTAGGTTCCACAATATCAACATATGCTTCACGTCGCAATGCGACTGCCTGTGAGTACTCTAGTCTGAGTTCCAGCGCACAACGAAACATGAATGTTCCTTAAGCTGATCGGTGAGCCACACACACTCATCATTTTCCCGATCAAAACCGACAAAGCAACGAGCCCGTTGATCAATGGTTGAGCGTTCGACTCAAATACCAAAGGTCGCGGGTTCGAATCCCAGGTGTTCCACACTTGGGATTGGGTATGCCTGGCTGATGACGGCTTAAAAGCCAGAAATGACCATTCCGGTCTCCCTTGTCTTTGTCGGTTCAACATTATTAACATAGGCTAAAAGTCGCTATGCGACTGCCTGTGAACACTCTTGTCTGATTTCCAGGGCACAACGAAACATAAATATTCCTTTATCAGATCGGTGAACCAGATACTATCATCATATTCCCGATAACAACCGACAAAGCAACGATCCCGTGGCTCAATGTGAGAGCGTTTGACTCAAAAACCCAAAAATCGCGGGTTCGAATCCCAGGTGTTCCACATTTGGGATTGCGTATGACTGGCTTATGACGGCTAATAAGCCAGAAATGACCATTCCGGTCTCAACTTGTCTATGTCGGTTCCACATTAATAACATATGCAACACGTCGCCATGCGACTGCCTGTGAGTATTCTTGTCTAAGTTCCAGGGTACAATGGAACATAAATGATCCTTAAGCAGATCGGTGAGCCACACACTATCATCATATTCCCGATCGAAACCGAGAAAGCAACGAGCCCGTGGCTCAATTGTAGAGCATATTACTCAAATACCAAAGGTCGCGGGTTTGAATCCCAGGTGATCCATAATTGGGATAGGGTATGACTGGACTATGATGGCTAATAAGCCAGAAATGGCCATTCCGGTCTCTCTTGTCTTTGTCAATTCCACATTCTCAACATGGGCATGACGTCACTTTGCGACTGCCTGTGAGATCTCCCCTTCTGAGTCCTTGTGCACAACGGAACATAAATATTCCTTAAGCAGATCGGCAAACATCAAACTATCATCATATTCCCGATCACAAACGACAAAGCAACGAGCCCGTGGCTCAATGGTAGAGCATTCGACTCAAATACCAAAGGTCGCGGGTTCGAATCCCAGGTGTTTCACACTTAGAATTGGTTATGACTGGCTGACGATGGCTAAAAAGCCAGAAATGGCCATTCCGGTCTCCCTTGTCTTTGTCGGTTCCACATTATAAACATATGCTACACGTCGCTATGCGACTGCCTGTGAGTACTCTAGTCTGAGTTCCAGCGCACAACGGAAGAAAAATGTTCCTAAAGAAGATCGGTGAGCCACACACTATCATCATATTCCCAATCGCAACCTACAAAGAAACGAGCCCGTACCTCAATGGTAGAGCGTTCGACTAAATTATTTCAGGTCGTGGGTTCAAATCCAAGGTGTTCTACACACGGGATGGTGTATGACTGTCTGATGACGGCTTATTAGCCAGAAATGGCCATTCGGGTCTCCATTGTCTTTGTCAGTTCCACATTATCAACATATGCTACACGTCGCTATGCGACTGCCTGTGCGTGCTCTAGTCTGAGTTCCAGCGCGCAACGGAACATAAATGTTCCTAAAGCAGATTGGTGAGCCACACACTATCATCATATTTCCGATCGCAACCGACAAAGCAACAAGCCCGTGGCTCAATGGTAGAGGGTTCGACTTAAATACCAAAGGTCGCGGGTTCGAATACCAGGTATTCCACACTTATTATTGGATATGACTGGCTGATGACGGCTAATAAGCCCGAAATGGCCCTCCTGGTAATCCTTGTCTTTGTCGGTTCCAAAATATCAACATATGCTACACGTCGCTATGCGAATGCCTGTGAGTACTCTAGTCTGAGTTCCAGGGCACAACGGAACATAAATATTCCTTTAGCAGTTCGGTGAGCCACACACTATCATCATATTCCCGATCACAACCGACAAGACAACGAGCCCGTGGCTCAATGGTAGAGCGTTCGACTCAGTTAATAAAGTTTTGGGTTCAAATCCCAGGTGTTTCACATTTGGGATTGGGTATGACTGGCTGATGACGGCTAATAAGCCAGAAATGTGCCATTCCGGTCATCCCTTGTCTTTTGTCGGTTCCACAATTATCAACATATGCTACACGTCGCTATGCGACTGCCTGTGAGTACTCTAGTCTGAGTTCCAGGGCACAACGGAACGTGAATGTTCCTTAAGCAGATCGGTGAGCCACACACTATCATCATATTCCCGATCGCAACCGACAAAGCAACGAGCCCGTGGCTCAATGGTAGAGCGTTCGACTCAAATACCAATGGTCGTGGGTTCGAATCTCAGGTGTTCCACACTTGGGATTGGGTATGACTGGCTGATGACGGCTAATAAGCCAGAAATGGCCATTCCGGTCTCCCTTGTCTTTGTCGGTTCCAAATTATCAATATATATATATATATATATATATATATATATATATATATATATATATATGGCAAAGACGTTATACCGTACTTCCGACATAGATACTAGCTAAAAGCCCAGACACGTGTTTCGCCGATGTTACTGCTGCTGTGTGACACAGCAACGAGGGGTTCGGCTCCTCAGTGGGTCCCCCAGCGTTCTCTATGCGGTTTCTGGTATATGGACTCCAGAGAATAATCGGGTAAATAATTTCTGAAATTATTAAGTGCAGGACATGGAGTCAGGTGATTCGGACATGACTTTTTTTAGGGTCAGACCCGAAATTTCAATGAACATTTGGGTTGAAGACAATCAACCACTGTGGAATAACCACGTAATGCCCATTCTACAAACAAGTAGTACTACAAGTAGTATGAATCTTATATGGCAAAGACGTTATACCGTACTTCCGACATAGATACTAGCTAAAAGCCCAGACACGTGTTTCGCCGATGTTACTGCTGCTGTGTGACACAGCAACGAGGGGTTCGGCTCCTCAGTGGGTCCCCCAGCGTTCTCTATGCGGTTTCTGGCATATGGACTCCAGAGAATAATCGGGTAAATAATTTCTGAAATTATTAAGTGCAGGACATGGAGTCAGGTGATTCGGACATGACTTTTTAGGGTCAGACCCGAAATTTCAATGAACATTTGGGTTGAAGACAATCAACCACTGTGGAATAACCACGTAATGCCCATTCTACAAACAAGTAGTACTACAAGTAGTATGAATCTTATATGGCAAAGACGTTATACCGTACTTCCGACATAGATACTAGCTAAAAGCCCAGACACGTGTTTCGCCGATGTTACTGCTGCTGTGTGAAACAGCAACGAGGGGTTCGGCTCCTCAGTGGGTCCCCCAGCGTTCTCTATGCGGTTTCTGGTATATGGACTCCAGAGAATAATCGGGTAAATAATTTCTGAAATTATTAAGTGCAGGACATGGAGTCAGGTGATTCGGACATGACTTTTTAGGGTCAGACCCGAAATTTCAATGAACATTTGGGTTGAAGACAATCAACCACAATCAACCCAAATGTTGATTGAAATTTCGGGTCTGACCCTAAAAAGTCATGTCCGAATCACCTGACTCAGCTCCTGCACTAATAATTTCCGATCATTTTATTCGAGTTCTTGACATAACCAGAAACCGCATAGAGAACGCTGAGGGAATTCCACTGAAAGCGAACCCTCGTGCTGTCGACAGCAGCAGTAACATCGGCGAACACGCTATCTGTAGCTAGTATCTATGTCGGAAGTACGGTATAACGTCTTTGCCATATAAGATTCATACTACTGGTAGTACTACTTGTTTGTAGAATGGGCATTACGTGGTTATTCCACAGTGGTTGATTGTCTTCAACCCAAATGTTCATTGAAATTTCGGGTCTGACCCTAAAAAGTCATGTCCGAATCACCTGACTCCATGTCCTGCACTTAATAATTTCAGAAATTATTTACCCGATATATATATATATTCAGAACGGAATAGGCGCACACCGATGTTAAGTCTTCCCGAAGCAGACAAGCTCCGTATGGTGGTAAAGGTCACGAAAAGACAATCAATGACCAGATCGAAGTGGATCAAGATATAATTTTAAATTAGGGTACATTGCTACAGTCTCTTTCGGGATTACCCTGCTTTCCTTTGGACGGTCAATAGATCGGAGTGTGCCTATTCCTGTTTAAATAAATGCTTGATCTGCAGCGGCCGAGAATGACAGGTGGCGAGGTACTTGTGAACTTTGGTTTAATGAAGTGTTTCTCGTTTGCAGTCCCTGCTGTTGGTCAGGGTTATGCTTGGCTGAATTGAGGCAAATAAGCCTGTAACAGATCGGAATCAAGTTACTCTCAAATTCTGTATCACGCTGCAGCAGAAACATCGGCAAAACACGTGTCTGGGGTTTTAGCTAGTATCTTACTCGGACGAACGGCATAACGTCTTTGCCATAGAATATTCATACCACTGGTAGTACAACTTGTCTGTAGAATGGGTATTTGTTGGTTATTCAACAGTGATTGATTGTCTTTGACCCAAATGTTCATTGAAATTTCGGGTCTGACCCTAAAAAGTCAGGTCCGAATCATCTGACTCCATGTCCTGCACTTAATAATTTCAGAAATTATATACCCGATTATTCTCTGGAGTCCATATACCACAAACCGCATAAAGAACGCTGGGGGACCCAATGAGGAGCCCAACCCCTCGTTGCTGTGTCACGCAGCAGCAGAAACATCGGCGAAACACGTGTCTTGGCTTTTAGTTTGTACCTATGTCGGAAGTACGGTATAATTTCTTTGCCATAAAAGATTCATACTACGTGTAGTACTACTTGTCTGTAGAACCCACTGAGGAGATGAGGAGATGCGGTTTCTGGTATATGGACTTCAGAGAATAATCGGGTTAATATTTTCTGAAATTATTAAGTGCAGGATATGGAGTCAGGTGATTCGGACATGACTTTTTAGGGTCAGACCCGAAATTTTAATGCACATTTTGGTCGTAGACAATCGACGACAATGGAATAACCACGTAATGCCCATTCTACAAACAAGTTGTACTACAAGTGGTATGAATATTCTATGGCAAAGACGTTATACCGTACTTTCCACAAAGATACAAGCTAAAAGCCCAGACACGGTTTTCGCCGATGTTTCTACTGCTGTGTTACACAGCAACGAGGGGTTCAGCTCCTCAGTGGGTCCCCCAGCGTTCTCTTTGCGGTTTCTGGTATATGGACTCCAGAGAATAATCGGGTAAATAATTTTTGAAATTATTAAGTGCAGGACATGGAGTCAGGTGATAACGACCTGGATTTTTATGGTCACATCCGAAATTTCAATGAACATTTGGGTCGAAGACAATCAACCACTGTGTAATAACCACGTAATGCCCATTCTGCAAACAAGTAGTACTAAAAGTAGTATGAATATTATATGGCAAAGACATTATAGCGTACTTCCGACACAGATACTAGCTAAAAGCCCAGACACGGTTTTCGCCGATGTTTCAACTGCTGTGTTACATAGCAACGAGTGGTTCAGCTCCACATTGGGTCCCCCAGCGTTCTCTTTGCGGTTTCTGGTATATGGACTCCAGAGAATAATCGGGTAAATAATTTCTGAAATTATTAAATGCAGGACATGGAGTCAGGTGATTAGGACCTGGATTTTTAGGGTCACATCTGAAATTTCAGTGAACATTTGGGTCGAAGACAATCAACCACTGTGGAATGACCACGCAATGCCTATTCTACAAACAAGTAGTATGAATCTTATATGGCAAAGACGTTATACTGTACTTCCGACAAAGATACTAGCTAAAAGCCCAGACACGTGTTTCGCCGATGTTTCTGCTGCTGTGTGACACAGCAACGAGGAGTTCGGCTCCTCATTGGGTCCCCCAGCGTTCTCTTTGCGGTTTCTGGTATATGGACTCCAGAGAATAATCGGGTAAATAATTTCTGAAATTATAAAGTGCAGGACATGGAGCAGGTGATTAGGACATGGATTTTTAGGGTCACATCTGAAATTTCAATGAACATTTGGGTCGAAGACAATCGACCACAATGGAATAACCACGTAATGCCCATTCCACAAACAAGTAGTACTACAAGTAGTATGAATCTTATATGGCAAAAACGTTATACCGTACTTCTGACATAGATACTAGCTTAAAGCCCAGACACGTGTTTCGACCGATGTTTCTGCTGCTGTGTGACACAGCAACGAGGGGTTCGGCTCCCCAGTGGGTCCCCCAGCGTTCTCAATGCGGTTTCTGGTATATGGACTCCACAGAATAATCGGGTAAAAAATTTCTGAAATTATTAAGTGCAGGACATGGAGTCAGGTGATTCGGACATGACTTTATAGGGTCAGACCCGAAATTTCAATGAACATTGTGGTCGAAGACAATCGACCACAATGGAATAACCACGTAATGCCCATTCTACAAACAAGTAGTACTACAAGTAGTATGAATCTTATATGGCAAAGACGTTATACCGTACTTCCGACATAGATACTAGCTTTAAAGCCCAGACACGTGTTTCGCCGATGTTTCTGCTGCTGTGTGACAAACCAACGAGGGGTTTCGGCTCCTCAGTGTTTTCCCCATCGTTCTCTTTGCGGTTTCTGGTATATGGAATCCAGAGAATAATTGGGTAAATAATTTCTGAAATTATTAAGTTCAGGACATGGAGTCAGGTGATTCGGACATGACTTTTTAGGGTCACATCTGAAATTTCAATAAACATTTGGATCGAAGACAATCAACCACTGTGCAATGATCACGTAATGTCCATTCTACAAACAAGTAGTAATACAAGTAGTATGAATCTTATATATATAATTAATATATATATATATATATATATATATATATATATATATATATATATATATGTCGGGCAGAAGTCAAACGCTCTACCCACTGTTCCACGAGCTCTTTATCTTGCCGGTTCCGATCGGGAATAACAGCAATGGTAGTTGGGCACTCACCGATCGGTTACAGGACTCACTCGTCCCGTTGTGCCTAGGGGTTAACTCAAGAGTCGAAGGCACAATGGGACGAGTGAGTCCTGTTACCGATCGGTGTTTGCCCAACAACCATTGCTAATATTCCCGATCGGAACCGGCAAGATAACGAGCTAATGGCGAAGTGAGTAGAGCATTGGAATACTGCGCGACAGGTCACGAGTTCGAGCCTAGGGCACCGCAACGCCAGAGGTTAGCTATGGCTGGCTTATGACAACTAATAAGCCAGAACTGGCCATTCCAATCTCCCTTGCCTTTGTCGGTTATATCATTCTGCCTATATATATATATATATATATATATATATATATATATATATAAACTAATAAATTAGAATACGGGCATCGCAAGAAGTATACCTCGCAGTAAAGAAGTGCTTTAGGAAACAATGAGTAACTTTTTTATGTATATTTTCGACGCTGGTTCCCCAGGTCGTCGTCATACTGTTGGCAAATGTGCAAAAAAACAGTTAAAATTTAAAACGTGTCGGAAAATCAATATTGCTGAATCATTTCCTGCCAATAGCTGTCAGTGTTGATGAACATCTCAATATGATTGGCTACCGCCTTTTCCACTTTTCCTTGAGATTATTGTACACGGCATCTAATTCGATGTGCCGATTAATGCACGAGTCATCAGAGTGAATGGCTTCTAAGAATTCCTGGCCTCTCTTCGATGGGCAGAAGCCAAAAATGCATGCATGTCTCATGCAAATTTGTGCCCAGTTTCTAGTGTATGCATGGCAACTTGAGACAGGTTGTCTCGTCTCTTTACAGCCAACTGATTTTCGTGTATGCGTGTAGAGACTGATTTTCCTGTTTGGCCGCAATACACAACATTACAACTGTTACATGGGATTTTGTAAACGGTTTCTTTTTTATCTAAATAGCCAACCCTATCCTTAGGGTGTACAAGCTGGTTTCGAATGGTAGTCGTTGGTTTGTGCGCCACGTAAATTTGGTGCTTCCGCAGGTGTCTTTCAACAAGTTCAGACAAGTTCTTAATGTATGGAAGTGTTCGCCAGTTTTTTTTTACTGTGGACGCATGATCGGAACAATTTAGTTCCTTATCTTTTTCTTTTTCTTTTAATTCTTGATGTCTCATGCATCTGTGTACAAAATCTCTAGGGTAACCGTTGCTGAAAAACAGTTTGAATAGATAAGTGAGTTCAATTTGGTAAAGTTCTTTGGTAGAACAGTGGGTTTTTGCTCGATTGATGAGTGTGTTGACCAAGCTTCGTTTGTGGGCGACAGGGTGGTTGCTCTACTGCTTACATAGCAGAACAGTTTTAGTGTGTGAAACAGGAACAAGAAGAAGTTGAACTAAAATAAATTTACTGATTCAAGTCAAACCTTGAAACAAAAAAGCTAAGATCACTGACACAGTCAGGGTTTTCTCTGATTGCACTGTGGCAAGTAGGGTTTGTTGTAGCCACTCTTCAATTTGGGAGCAATAAAGTAGTCCACGCGTCGACCTGTAGTTACGACTTCGGCAGATTTTTGCACAGGCTTGCAATAGACTATTTCCTGTGAATTTTTACTTTCTTCAGCGCATCCCAGGTTTTTAGCCTTCTGAATCAACTTCTTCTGCTCAATTTCCTGTTGGATCAGGTAACCGTACTGAGCATTTGTCGTCGCTGGTTTTTGGGCGAACTGGTTGTATTGGGAGGGCCCTCTCACTTTTTCCATTGCTAAGGGCTATCAGCAAGGAAAGAAAAAACTTTGATCTGGTTAATTTTGCAGGCCTAAAGGTAAATATTTGCACCGAATTCGTCTATTACATTAAATCCAGTAATATTCATGACTGCTTTAACGCCGTCAGTACTGGCGGTAGCACTGGCCCCAATAACAATGGCAGTATCGATGATGTTATGAACAGTAGAAGTAAGAATATCTGTAGGGGTGCGGTCTTCTCAGTGGCAACAGTCAGAGTAATATTCTTAGTAGTATTGTTAGCAGTAATAATACCAGTGTTAGTGGCAGAAACTACAGTAGCTTACACCGGTAGGCTCTAGTCTACGAATGTTACGTTCAGGAGAGATAACATTATTGGAAACATCGATGAAGGCGTTTTGCAAATCTGGTTGGCTGCTCAAGTCTCTACAAACCTGTCTAGAGGTCATGTGTTATAAGACCAAAATTGGACAACCAGAGACGTACGAAAACCAGGTAGAAGAGTAAAATTTACAGACTAAGAGTGGATGCTACAGTATTCATTTCAGAACTTCTACCTGGATTCATTCATTTATAATTACTGATCGAGGTTAAAAGGCAAGCTCCATGAAGCAGTTCAAAAGAAGAAAACGTGATTATAACTCGAAAATTGGACTCGCTGACACTGGAAGTGTTGGTCATCCGCAATCTGTCACCTGATTGATCCCTCTGCCCAGGCAAATTCTCGTTACAATATATGGGGGTGGGAGGTCATTGAGTCATATTTTTAAAATTTTGTGAAAAAAATTCCTGCAAGAGGTGACAACCGTGTGAATCACGAACAGATGGTTCTCAGGACCGCAATCCATTACCAAACGTATTAGCCACGCGGGGAAGGTGCAGGTTACCAGCAATTAAAATATCCAAGTAATCTTCACACCAAGAATCGATAACGGTGATTAAATCACGGCCAACTACGACTCGCGTATGGACCAATTACGACTCAGCGCCAAAACTGCGCAAGGATAATTATTTAAGGCATGTAGTCGCACTGTAATTACGCCATCAAAATGATGCATTCCTTCTGTCACCATTAACTCTATCTGCAACTGCCTGTGATGAGGGGTTAAAGGGAGAATTCGAAGCAGCAGGTCAATAAGCTTCTTCTTAAAGCGCTCACATCGTCTTGTAAATTGCCATTGCTGTTAGCCGAAAGCGTCCTCACAGACTCGTGCGTTTGCAAAACCTTCAGGGTTTATTTGAACGTCAAACATGCCTGCTGACAGGCAATTCTAAAATATGGATGCACCTAATGAAGATCTTTGACGTTTATATGACATTGAGGGAGACACGTACGACATCCCACACACGTGTTCCCTTAAAACAGCCACAGAAGGGACGTTACGACAGGATCACAGGGACCGTATCTCCAGAAAACAGAGAAATCCTGTCGGAAGCGCTTTTCATAGCAGATTTCAGAACCTAATAAAAACTTACTGCTGCCGACGCCCGCAGCCTTTGGATTATGACAGTTGTAAAATTCTGTAGTCGAGGCCTGACTCGCGTCAAACTATTTTTAAACTTTATAGTAGTTTTGAGTGCTCAGAAGTCCGAGTGCTGGTCCAACCCGTTCATAGTTACCATTCATGGATATTCCTTTGAGGAAAAAATTTCTGGTGAAGAAGATGAACCAGGTGGACAAATAATTACCAATTCTAAGGTATCATAAAATGAAACTGTAGTTGAAATACAACTGGCGGCCACTTTTCGTAAGCGGCCTCTTGAAATATTGCCTTACTATGGACATGGGGTATTTTAAATAAAGAGGAGTACCTAAGTGGGCTTGAAATGCTTACTAAGGTGATTCGTTACTAAACATAGCACACTCACTAAAAATCATTGCTTAATAAATCAACTTCTTATGAAGTTTGGATAAATATATGAATAAAAGCATAGTTCATATAAAATACATCGAAGAGTGCTCCTCCTTGGACATGATTGACTGCAGATCATATTTTAATAAATCCACGTAACTGTACAATGTAACATTTGGTTTTAAACTCTTACTTGAGGGAATTTTCGAGATGATGAAATTAAATTAAATATGTATGCAAGCAGTTTCACTTAGGAAATGGCAAATTTGATTCATTTATTAAAATCCTGTGAGCATCAAACAGCATTTTTTTGATAGCATGAATGTTTCTATGATTTACTTATATGGCACGTTTGAAACCTTTATTTTGATATCCATAAACAGAAGCGTCAAACCCTGAAAGTGTCTCGGTATTTGATGCATTTGAAAAAAACAATGATAATTAAAATTCAATGCAGTATGCAACAAAGAGTGTATTAGAGGTGATCCGGTTTGCACACCATTTTTATAAACTATGTCCGCCTGAACAATCATTTTCGGTAGACGGAAAGGCTTATACAAAAAAACAAGCATTTTGGAATGGAATATCTGGGAATTATTGGTATGCTGCTGAGATATCTTCTTCGTAGATGGGAGCAAAAATACCAGTTTAGAGATCAGCTGAGAATTAGAAGCGATTTTTGGATAAAGAACTTAATTTGACTGATATTTAAGATTCTCACTCGGACCCATAACCAGAGAGAGCAAAGGGAGTGCAATATATGTAAGATGTTCTTTTATGCTCCCACGCGGCTTATGCAGCAAGGACATGACTACATCTTCAAGTTTGAACTACCAAAATTCTCGCGAAACGTAGCAACAGTGAGTCGTGGCTGCCTTATTCATGGTCTCTAACCCCCACTGCATTAAAATCTGCTCCATATTACCACCTGAGCATTTGCCTGTGGGCAAACAATATCTCCAGTAACAATACCACTGAACGGATGTATTCGGTAAAAACATTGAAAGTAAGGCAATTGCCGACCCAGAGACGGCAATTAAGCAATCCTTACATCAAATATGAATATCAGTGATATATATTTGGATTTTAACAAATCTGAAAAGAATGCATTCGTAAAGCAACTGCATCTTACAATTACTGGCTGCATGTGCAACCACTTAGTTATTCAATTGAATTAGTTTACTATAAGATCAATTGCAACTTCAAATCGCATATTGTAAACGGCTCTCTCCAGTGATGGCGTCTCCTTTTTTTAATCTTCTACTACGCAACCACTTTTTAACATTTCCGTAAGTGTTTAAAATGTTGACATGTTGTTAAAGAAGTCCAGTATATTGGGGATAAAACGGTATTGTACTATGTAAATTCAGACTATTATTTACTACTAGTCACGCAAAAATTCTTTGGTATCCCAAACGATAGTTGTAACTTTATTGCCTGATGTATATTCTGCAACAGCATTATCGTGCTGTTAGTAATAAATCCAGGTAAAATAACACCAAAATGCTTGCATGTCCTTTCAGTGCACACTTGAGCAATTTCGTAAGCTGAATTTATGAATTTTAGAAGTATATCTTTTCTTCTGAAAAATAGTCCTCTTCTGTGCAACACTGAGCTCAAAAATACACTTTCAGCTCTTTGCGAAAACCCACTGGGATTAGTGAAAAGAAATAGAACGAAATACCGCACTGTTGAATACACGAACTGAGCTTCACTATCGTTTTTGACTGAGTGTTCCTATGAAATCGATAGTGCCGGTTTCATGTTCAGATGGGACTGCAATATATGTGCACCAACTTGAATGAGTCATTTGTGTAAATTTTGGTGGTTCATGTCACACATATCAGATTTGTTACTGTCACTGCAGACTCCAACTAACCAATACCATCAGAAGCACCAGACGTTAGCAAATGCAATCTTTGCTATAGAATTTAGAAAAAGATTTTACTTGAGAGTATCATAGAAAATATTTTGCTCTGCGGGAGGATCATCACGTTTTCTTAAAGCATTTAGAATACCATTATGCAAGTCGAAAAAATAATAAACCTACGAATTATAATAGATGCAACATTGTTCCGCAAACGTAATATTGAGTTTAGCGACAGTAATTGAAGTCTGACTTAACTAATGCATTCTTCCCGTTTTCAGTCACATAGACACCGTGCCCTAAACCATGTTAACTTTATTTCATCCGCCTTTTGAAAAAAACACGTAGAAAAAATAGCAGGCAACGTCCGCACGCCAAAATGTCAACAAGCAGTCCCTTTTTAAATGTTTGTATACAATAAACATCACATTATTTCAATAAGCATGTTAATACTAACAAAGTACTCATTTTGCGATGCAATTTATCTTGCTATACATAATAACATAAAAGGACTCGCATTTTGTTACAGCTTGGAGCGGTACCGTTACGTTACGATAAAATTGCCATATCATCCGATGTAGTATAACTGGCGACAGGTGAAATCTAGAATACCCCAATTAGGATCAAGTTTTAAATATCTAGTAACTCTCCACAATAATCATAGATAATGCATGTGGCGATTTCGTTGTGTAGCGCATAATCGCTACAAGCATTCGATCAAAAACCTATAGCTTGCTGAAACTGGCCGGAATAAAGTCACAAGCTCATTGACATAACAGCCAGCCATGCCAGTTGATGAAACCACATCTAAATGTCAAATAATTTACTGCAAATAAGAATATGTAACGGGAGATTGAAGGGGAACCCAGTTCTACTTCACTGTGTGAACACACAAGGATATCGGTGGTAATTCTCTGTAATACTAATAATTATGCGTTCATTCTCAATGTCTCAGGGCAATAGAACAAAACACGCAATGTCCACGTACCTACCACAGCAAACTGGGCATTTGAATTCCTGCTTTTTAGTGTCACCTAGGCACTAGATGTAATTGGTCGATTTCAAGCACCCAACGTTTTTGGTTAGTTGTGATTTGAGGTTGATCGATTGCTACTGGCTGTTATAGCACAAAAGAACTAAAAAGTACCACAGGAAGCAAATAGCTCTTTTCAAAGGCCTTTATCTACATAAAAACTCCGCAATTAAACATATTAAATAGTAGGAATTGGAGCTGATTAACCATCAATATTCTTGCCGAGGGCTTCCTTTTGCCCTCATTTGTTTGCAGTCGGTCATATGCTTTGTTGGCAGCATAAGTAAACACTCTTTCAAGCTGACGCTTGTCTGACTGCTGGTCATTATACCATGTGGAGGAGGCCTCTAATTTGAGCATGGTGAAAGGAGATTTGTGGTAGCTGCCGCATGGTCTTATAGTTCGGAGCCAAAGAAAACTATTTTACCTTGACACCTACTATAAAAATGAAGGTGTTTTATCTGTCAGATGAATCAAAGTGTATATGAGCGTATTGCCCACTAACGCAGAGCATCTTAAACAATCGTCTCCTTTTCAGTTGGAAGAGTCCTTGTAAGCTCGCCAGGCCCAGTTTTTGAGGACGTAGCCGTCAAAAGAGACGTATCTGAGTACGTTAATGACCTTAATGAGGAAAACATACACCTTGAGGATAAAAACGCGTCAGGAGGCTACCTTATCATGATTCTCTACCGTTTGGATTAAGTATTCAATAACCACTTGCCTAAATATTCTCTCTGGCTTTTAATATATGTGTGGAAAAGCCAAACAGGTTACAGTCCAGAATTAAGGAGTAATGAAAATCAAGGCAGGTCTAACGTGCATGTGACAGCGGAAAAGAAGACGAAGTGGCATACAAGAGATCGCAAGGAAAGTAAACTAAGCGTCCAATCCATTTACCAATAAGAATGCGTGCATTCATTTGCACCCTCAATTATGTGAAAGCCGTGAGGGCTGACAAACAAGAGATAAACAAAAGAAACGATGAGCTTCGATTTGTAGTTCATTGCTATTATGGTTTACATCCGCGTTGCACGGATTAGACAACAACGAATTCTGTGCTATGGCATCTGCACTTTCTCTGTTGAACTACGCTTCGGATCTCCACGTTCCTATTCTCTTCTTTTCTAAGCATCATAGTTATCTTTTAATTTAAACAATTTTTCGGCAGACGGCTGTTCGATCACGCCAACCTGATACTCATTGAGATGTTTAGGAAATAACGTATAGAGCCAGCGAAGATACCAAGAGAAGGCATGATTCAGACGAATAACCATCACAATCTGATTCGTAGCCCTCAGCATCATTGGAGAGAAGTTCATCCCCACAGAGTGGACACAGGCTTATTGATCGGAATAATCGTCCTATTCCAACGATTGCCCGATGCCATCACCCTTTCTTCACGTTTACATGACGCCATCAATTCTACCCAGGAAGAAAGGAAGGGTAAGGATATATCTGAATCATTAAACATAGGTCACATTTTTTGCAGGTAGCATTGCTCTCACAGACGTCTCCTGTTATTATCAGCAGTTGTATCTTGTTAATTTTGAGGGTTACGGGCGTAGACCTTGTTGACCCTATTTATGTACAATCGAAATGATAAATATATTGATAGATTTTTTCTTTGAGTACCCGGAAGAGAACTGTCATTGGGTAAATGCAAGTATATGCAGATAACATAAAATACAGTTAAAAATTTAAAATCAAACATGTAATGGTACGATTCACAAAAACTGAAACCATGAAATAAAGCTAATGTTTGGCTGAAGATAGTCCTGCAGTGGGAGTAGTTGAATATAAAAATTAAGCAGTCTACCTGTCGTTTGAACAAATCCACGGTATTAGGCGCCATTATTTCGCTTGGAAGTGAGTTCCAGGGTCGAGCCACTGGCTGACTGAAAGATAGTTTTCGTTGATCTATGCGCATACATTTTCATTTGACCTTTTATGGATGGCCATGCAGGTGAGTCATGTTTGTTAAACTCAAAGAAATCTTCAGATTTCAGTAAGCAGGCATATCCGTTGATAATTTGGAATTTCCATAGCAATTCACCTCGCATTTTTCTACAGGATAAAGAAAACATGTCATGCTTGATAAGTCTTTCAGGATAAAACAGGATCCTTAGACCGTCCTCCAATTTTGTCACCCGTATTTGCACCTGCTTGATGGGATCCCCGTCTTTATTCATCCAGGGCATCCATGCTGGCATTCCGTATTCCAACTGCGGTTTAACGAATGTACTGAATATCCACCAAATCAGTTCGAGTGCGAAGACTTTGAAAGCGCGCCTGATCAAGTGCATGATGCTCACCACCTTTTGGACGGCTCATTTAGAGTGTTCGGAGCTCAGGAAATTAGTAGCTATCCAGATTCATAGATCTTTGTTTATCTACATTTGTAATGGAATTCCGTTTACGTAGTACTGATATTTGGGAAAACATCGTCTCCCAGATTCAAAGATTAAGACTACAAATTTGGGTTTATTAAACGTTAGAAGCCACTTCCTGGACCAGACAGGAAATTTGTCAAGTTTTTCTTGTAGTTTCTACGCGTCATCACCAAAGTTAATGGTTTTTCAGATTTTGACATCATCTGAAAACATGATGTCATCACAGTCAAGATTATCAGTGCAGTCGTTTATATAAATGATGATAAGAACCATTTTTAATACTTATTAAAAAATTTATGATAATTTATATTTTTAAATGTTTTTGGATAGCGTCTTTATTTTTATATATAATTTTATGATTGTTAAACAATTTGCTTAAAAACTAACCTGCAAAACTTATGATATTTTCATCTCAGTCTATTAGTAGTATATTTATTCCGGTTTTAAAATCATTAATGCTCTACGTAATTCGAATGCGCAACGAGCCGCACGCCTAGGTTTTGATATACCTTTATGAAACGAATGGTACAAGCTGTTTCATACAGCTAGATCAAACATAATTCAACACTGTTATATAATACAAATATGAAGACTTTAGGACTGCATTGAAAGTTTCTCACCGTTGAACTCTTCCTGCTTCTTATCTTTTTCATCTTTTTTAGCAATCAGTCAACTAAGTCTAATTAGTCGGCATACCCTACACCGGAATCGACTGCGCTCGCATCTGATTGGAAGTACTTATCCCTTCGAATCGACCGCAGACGTTTCTACCTCTGTCAAACGAATACTCTCTAACGTCAATAACAGACTAGTCTTGACTCTAACCATTCTTACCTGATACATTCATCACCATTCTGTAAAACTGTTTTAACTTCAAATTTTGCTATTTCTGAACTTTGGAAAACAGGTTTTTTTACTTAAAACAAACTCTTCATTTCGAACACTGTTTTTTAAGCAAATAAACAAAATAAATCAAAAGTGGTTAATGAAAAGAGGAGTTTGTTTTAGGGTTTTTCCTGTGTTTCTAAGGATTTGACGGCGCCCAAGCAGTGCCAAATCAATAAAACCTATCAACAGGACCTAAGATTGACTCTGCGGAACACCATTTTCTACTGTTACCCACTTAGATTTAGTTGTGCCAAAAGTACTTTTTGCATTCTGCATGACAGGAAACTTTTGAAGCATTTAAAATGTTACAATTAATACCACATTGATTAGTTTTATGTAACAGTCGCCGATTGGGTACCCTATCAAATGCCTTCTTGAAGTCAAAGAAAATGACATTAACTGGACAGCTTTGGTCTTTAGCTTTTGGTTATTTTGCCTGCTAGTAACGACCACTTGTAATTCATGAGTGACCTGAGCGAAAGCTATGCTGGGCAGCACATTATATGTTATTCTGCTCCAGATACTTTATACTATGTCTCTTAAAATGTTTTTTTTCCATGACCTTGCATGAAATACAGCTTAAACCAATGGGACGGTAATTTTCCAACTTAAGCTTGAACCCTCCTTTGTGGATCAGGGAGATAAGGGCAGTTATCCATTTGTGTGGTAGTTCGACTTCTTCCATGAACTTTTGGAATATCACCGAAACTGGAACAGACAGTACATCGGCCAATTCTCGAAGGGCATGCGGATGAATTCTATCTGGACCCGGGGACTTGGCCGACTTTAGGCGTATTTATTATATTCTTTCCAATTTGGGCGAGAAGTAAAGATTATTTTCCAGTGCAAACGTAAACGAATATTGTAGATGCCCTGAGTAAAGGAGGATTTGCTTCATGAGTGAAAACCAACGGAAAGAATTTGGAGAGGACTGAGCTTTCCTTTGGTCATCCGTTCCCAGTACTCAGTTTTGGGAACGCAGCGCTGCAATTGGGTCACGATTTATTTGGTTATTGCGTAGGTTACCCTTTATGATTTTGGTATGCTTAAAATAGTCCTGCAGTATGGTAAGCACATAATTACCTCGGAGTTGGTTTTCCTCACGCTTACAGACACTCCGTTGTTGCTTGTATTCCTGGAAGTGTTCGATACTCCCTGTTAGTAGAAACCGCTTCCACATCTAATTTATTATTTAAAGGAGATCTGAAGTTCGCGGTTTACCCACACCGAAGATTGTTATTTCACCTTCGTTTAATGGGACAATTAAGATTAATAATTATTTGTACCAGCAGACTGAAGGTTCTCCAGCATCGTCCACAGATCCCCGTAATGTAGTTGTCCACGATATTGCTGAGATAAGTGTGTACATGCTGGAAAAATCTTCCTTTCAGATCTTTGTTTGCAGTTTCTTAAGTGAGTCAGGCTGTGAAAGTATGGAATACTCAAAGAGAAGTACAGTGTGGTCACTAGCGCCCATTGGTGGTTGATCTTGTTTGTTAAGCACATTATCCTTGTCTCTCGTGAGCATGAGGTCAAAAACATTTGATCGTTGTCCTTCCCTAAGATGTTTCCCGAAAGGTAAATTGCGGAAAAGTAATGTTTGCCTGCCATCTCCAGCAAACAATGACGAAATATATCCATGGGACCCAAAACAGTCCACGTTTCCCAGTCGATCTTAGGAGCGTTAAAGTTTCCAACGTTAAGGACATCTTTGTTCAAGCAAATCTTGTTCAGCTCCGGTAGGAGAATGACATCACGTTTGACATTCTGGTTTAGGGGATGGTATGCAACTGTGAATGCTTGTAGTCAGGCGTACTTAGTTGTAAGAGTTAAAGATAAAACTTAAACTTCTGCTGTCATGGGATCTAGCTCAGAAATTGCAGTTAAATTAGAGCATCTTAGGTCTCTTCAAAAGAGTGGATGACCATGAAGGGATTCTTCGTGTTCTCGAATATCTTCTGAGAGCCACGTTTCTTTTAGGGCAATTATATCTGGTATTGGTCATCAACAAATGCCTGGAGCTAAGTCATTTAATTGAACGGGCTCTGGACATTCGAGTACATGACATTTATCGTCCCTCTTCTCGGCAAGGACCAGCTCTGGTGATATATGGAGTCTGCCACAGGAAAGACACTTTTTACCACTAGGATTTTATTCTCCCGTATTTTGAGCCATTCCCCCTTTTTCGGTCCTTCTGTTCAGTTCGGTCCACAGGTTCCTCTATTGTGTCTTTTCACCACTTCATAATTCGGCTGAAAAAGCACTTCTCTCTATGAGTTACGAAGAGTCATTCTCCATTTTATAAGGGGTGAGGCCTGCACTTAATTTTCGAGAAGGTTTTTAAGAGGCCATGGTGATGAAAGCTCACGAGAAACATTCGTTTCCCCCAGACGGAAGGCTTCATACATGGTAACGTATTCTCCATCTTGAAGGACGTCATTTGAATATGTTCAGAACAGATACAGGTCATGTTATACTCTTTGCTTTGCCATGGAAGAAGTTGACTCAGAAGCCCCTTTTATGACGACATTTCGTTAAGATTCAAGATGTTTGTTTGATTTGCTGACAAGCTTCGATATGACGAGGAATCATATTCAGGTAGACCAGGCTTTCTGCGTTAGTGTGAAAATTTTCTCTGATGCACTGTCTTCGGCCTGGGAACCTTCACAGTCATTGCCAGTTTGTAATGTGCTGAACACAGTGCTGGCGTGTTCGTTTTCATACACTGGCTGTTGAATGACCTCCCTTACTGAGTTGTCCTTGTGATGTAATGGAGGGACGGTGTATCCCACCAGAAATGACGGTGAATTCTTCGTGTGGTTTCTTAAAGATGTTTAAGGTTTGTCCTGGCTTTTGCTTTAGCAGTGTTGTTTGCTGATTTTGTAGGTTTAGTTTCCGTACCAGGTAATAAATCTTCACTCATCATTGTTGCACTAACGTCGAATGGCTTGTTATTCGCTCGAACTGGTTTGTCTAGAGTTTCCCTGGAGATGAAACTCTCTTTCTTTTCCTAGGTGGTTTTGAGTTTCCAACAACTTTTGCCCTGTTAACGAGTGTAGTCATTGCTTGTCGGTTGGGGAGTTGACGGAATATGAAGGGATCTTATTTTGCTCTCCTTTAGAATGGCCGCTATTATGTCATCAGTAGGCCTTGCTTCTCTTCGAATATCTGGACTCGCATTTTAATGTCCTCACAACTAACACAACGATGGGCTGCTGTAGAATCCGTTTCATTTGTGGCAGATTTATCAGTGTATGATATCAGTCCTCTAATCTGCAATTCCTTTTTTGCTTCCTGGAGTCTACTGTGTATAATCACATTGGAGTGTAATGTTTTGTCGGTTTTTCACAAGAGACTGTTGATGAATTAAAAGTTGTTCTCAGTTTATGCTCCGTATTTAGAAAATTACTTTGAGCCGTGCTCTCGGGGTGCAGTAGTTAATGCATTGATCTGGATATCAACAGGTCACCAGAACAAATCTCTGTTGTTCTGCTTTTGTGAAATGTGTCCTTTTGACGGTAGTTTATGCCAGTTTATGCTACTGTACTTAATCTCCATGCAGTCTAATGCTCCTACGGGTATTTTTTGCAAGAGATGGTTAATGTTTTAAAAATTCTTCTCAGATGCTTTTACATACCTAACAAATTAATGTGGTCGGTCTTGGGCCGTGCGCGCATGGCGCAGTCAGCAGCTTGGTGGTCTTGGTTGCGATAGGTAAAGGGTTTGAATCTCGGCATTGGTTACTTTTGAGATGGCTCATTGCTGCTAGTTTGCTTACTTTTCACTCTGCTCTAGACTGACGGTATTCCGAAACTCAGTTATTAAGAGAGTGCCGAGCTTTCCCCGATTACTTTGCCGTGTACTCTCAGTTTATCTTCTAAACGGATTCCTTCCTGACTCATCGAAGACATCTATTATTCTTCCTGTCTTCAAGTCGGGATCTCGTTCAGACGTAAATAATTATCGAGGCGTTCACAGAACCCCCGCTCTAGCACATCTTCTTGAAAAATTATTTAAATCAAATTCTTGGCTTTTGCTTAGAAAAATAGCTCTTAAGCGACTCGCAATATGGTTTTCTACCTGGGAAACATGCGAAGTGCGTCACTTAGCTTTTCTTAACCTGGTCACTTCCCTTCGTAATGAGCAACAGTCAGTGGTTGTGATCTACTTTTACCTGAGCAAAGCCTTTGACAAGGTACTGCACAGACGTCTTTTGGTGAAGCACTGGAAGCACTTGGCATCCGGCCTCCTTTCCTTGACTTCATTGGTTCCTACTTGTCTAACCGCAGCCAGAAGGTCTCAGTATGTAATAGCTATTCGACGCCTCAGCCGATCACGAGTTGGCGTTTTTCGAGGCATGGTTCTAGGTCCCCTTCTGTTCACTATGTACATAAACCAAATATCAACTTTACTCCAAAATTCACAAAATGTCGTTCACGCTGACGAGCGTAAGTGTATTTATTCCTTTTCTAAAGACAAGGTCAATATTAACGTTGATAAAATCAACACAGATCTACTTATGCTCTCACGTTGGAGCTCTAGTTGGCGGATGGAATTTTCTCCAGCCAATAGCAGTTTCATGTGTTTTGGCCCCGCCAATCTTCTCGGAACTCAAGTATTTCAAAAAAGTACACTTTTAAGATCAATCAACCATAAGAGAATTAGGTCAATGTTACACGAATAAACTAGCATTATTGCCTCATGCAGATCAAATTTCTGCAAAGGCTGCACAGATATGTGGTTTTATATCACATAATTTTTTCCTTCTGGAAATAAAGATAACCTGTACCGCATGTTTTTTCTTCCTATCCTAGGATACTGCTGCCCCTCTTTGGGCAGATGAACGCCTCTGACCGCAGTAAGATTGAAAAAGTTCAATCAGATGCAAGCGCAATCGGTTCCGGTGAGCAGTCGGCTGACTGGTAATAAACCCGTATTATATATGCGTCGAATCCCAAATTAATGATGCAAAAATAAGAACAACACAGTTGCTAAGGGAAATAGTTTGGGATTATTTGGTACAAAAATTTGAATTCTATTAGAATTTTGTGCTGAGAGATCCTTTCGTGGGGACCGGCTGTCATGGGCAGATCTATGGCAGGTCAATAGGAGAAGGAGCGGTGATTAATGGCGGAAGCGTCAGGGAGCAGTCTCCGGTCCAAAGTAATTAACCTCGTTTCTTCTCAGTATTTATGTCGTGTTCTCCAGACGATTTGATAGTTTTACATATAAAAAGACTAAGACTATGCGTAAATCATGCATCGTAGATCAAATAGAGCAATGACTGGCTAAAAGGATTATCAGTACAGTTTACATGGTCTTCTGGTCTCAATAGGCAGTTACGACGTTTTAATAATAAAATAGTGAGCAAGCTTCTATTTTTTCATCGATGACATTCTAAATAAGAAACAGAGTGGCGGAAGTAAGCAGCTAAGTGCTGAGTCGACTTTCTTCTTTGTGTTGCAGCTGGGTACGCAGCAGCTACGTCGGATCTGGAGTGGGACACTGTGGATATAGTTCCTTCTGAACAACAACTGTGACTTCAATTATCCTTCCACGATCCCTTCCCTTTCTTTCCCAGTACTGTTGAACGTTTTTTCAAAGCCCTCTTTCCTCGTGTTTATTGATCACAATATACTAAAACGTCATTTTAGATATATTAATTTGCTGAGATACTGTTTGATTGATGCCATGGCGAGGAAAGCGATAGCTAATCGTTCTGGAAAGAAGGATCTGCCTGCTTCCGTCCTCAGCCCAACCAGTAAATTCACTCACGAAGGAAAACCCCATTAGCTCATGAGAACCCGTGAATGACCGGCTTACTAAAGTGGTGGCAGCTCAACGGCCAAACCCACAAATGCCAAAAAACATCGGTATTCCCCCACCGTCCGTTTCCCCACACATTCCTACTAAAGATGATACAGTATCGTTTGCGTTTTGATAACGGGGGACGAACTTATATCTCAGGGCTGTCCCACAGGAAAACCAAACATACCTCTTGCTTAACGCCTTTTTTCCCACAAACCAATACAAGATGCTGGACCCGGGCTTAGAAACTGATGCCCACCTGGACGAGCTGTGTGATTTGCTGTCTTCCGTCTACAGAGACACCCAATCCTATGGCGAGGCCATAGACGCCTTTTACGTACGTCATCACTCCCCCACTGAAACACCCCCAAAATTCGTCGAAGAGTACATATGCCTGACGCACGTAGCCTAGCCATCTTTATCTGGTAAAGACAAAGACAGTGTTATCCTCCACTATTGTATTCAAGGGCTTCCTAAGCAGATCCTTCCAGCTACCACCGTCGGAAGTAGTACAAGACGCTGTGTTGCGTGCTACTCGGTATTAACGCATGAGAAATTTATACAAGAGTAAGTGTGATGAGCGGAATACCTCGAAATTGCACAAAAACATGTATATCGCTCAAATACGATATAACCAAAATGGCCTCCGTCGTCATTTTCCTACTCAAGGCCGTTACAACCCCAACCGCCGAAGATGGATACACCGCCAACACAGCGCTATCACATGACCAGGTGTGCGACTGCCACGGGACCATGGGTACCATTTCTATTACTTGATGCACCAATTCAGCTTATTCGGTCCCCTCGTTTTATATCATTGCTAAGGTAGCTAATACTACCGTGCAAGCGTTGATTGATTCTGGTACAACAGTATCCTTAGTTAATCCGAGAATTCTACAACAGGCCCTTTTAGTGTATGATGGACAATAAAGGGAGCCGACCTCATCATAACACAGCAAACGGGTCAACTGTAGAACAAGTTGGTTCCATATTTTTGACCTTGGCGATCATTTAAGAACGTTTCACTTGATTCTAATTGAACGCTTTTGTCCAGTGAAGGTGCAAAAACAAGACTAGTCGCCCCGCCTGGTTAACAAGAGAACTTAACAGGCAGGTAAAGAAGAAGAATAGAAAATGGAAGGTATTCAGGGAGACAGGGTAAGCAGAGCATCTCAAAGAATTTCCTCATCAAAGAAACGCTGTAAAAAAATGATTCGTCAGGCAAGGAAGAACTGTGAATCAAAAATCATTTAACAGGCTGAATATTAACTAAAATCTTTATTCCATTTTATCACTAGTCGATTAAAATCAAGGACCCAGTAGCAGTACTCATGGATGAGAATGGTGTAAGTCGTTGAAAATTGCGACAAAGCCGAGAACTTAGGTTGGTTCTTGCCTCGGTATTCACTAGAGAACCGGAATTTCGGCTTGACCACATCAACAGTGCTTTTATAGATGCCGGTCAAGTGCTTGAATATATACTCTTCCAGGAAACCTCTCGTGGAACGAGAACTGCGAAATCTGAAAGAAGCGAAGTCATCTGGTCCGGACGATTTACCGGCAAAGTTCGTGAAAGAATTGGCCAGCGAACTCTCCAAACCACTAGCGCATATATTTACTTCCTCATTTGAATCAGGGAAACTGCCATCCGAATGGAAGGCAGCAAATATATACCGCATATACAAGAGTGGTGCTCGATTTAATGTCAATAATTATCGGCCTGTCAGCCTAACCTCCATTTGCTGTAAAAGAATGGAATCAATAATCAAGAAGGCAACCATGAAGTTCCTTGAGTAAAAACCGATTACTCTCAGATCTCCAGCATGGCTTCAGGCAGAATCGCTCCTGTCTTTCCAGTTTATTACTCTCCAGAGAGCAGTGGACTAGTGCACTAGACGAAAATGGTAGGGTTGACGTCATATACAATGGTGGGGCCGTCTGAGCCTTAAACATAGTATTTAATTATTTATTTATTAACACAGATTTTAAGAAGACGTTCGACAGTGTCCCAAACAAACGACTCATCTATAAATTATCTGAAATTGGCATGGGAGGAATGTTACTGACATAGATCGCAGACTTTCTTACAGGTAGATGGCAAACTGTGTGCCTCAATACATCGAAGTTAACACCTACTCCGGTTCTTAGTGGTGTCTACCAAGGCTCGGTATTAAGACCATTACTCTTCTTAGTGTACATCAACGACTTTGTCGATGACCAGAATTGCAGTGCAATCAAGTTTGCAGATTATGCTAAATTGTGGAGGGTCATCAGATCTGATTCCGAAAGGCACGCACTTCAAGAGGATCTCAACCATCATAGCAACTGGTCTGCTCGTTGGCTCTTAAATTTTTACGTTGGGAAATGTGTGGTCCTAAGACTGCGTACCAGAAGGACCAGTGAGGAGGATGATTCCTACCAATACATTCTCAATGGGCAGCCCCTTTCAATTGTTGAGGAACAGAAGGACCTCGGTGTTCTAATAAACTCCTCACTTAAACCATCTTCGCAGTGTTAAAAGGCAGCTAAACGCGCTACACAGGTCTCATTTGCGCTCAGACGTGGATTTGTGCAGATAGATAAGGAACTTTTCCAAAAAACCTACGGGGTATTTGTTCGATCTCACTTGGAATATGCCGTCCAGGCCTGGCGTCCATGGTTTAAGAAGGATTATCTACAGCTGGAACGAGTGGAGGCGAGGGCTACGAAGATGGTCAAGAATCTTAGTCATATGCCTTACGAAGCCAGACTGGTTGAACTTGATTTGTTTCCTCTAAATTACAGGTAACTACGCGGTGACCTCATCCAAATCTACCGGATTGTCAGAGGCCGCGAGTGTGCCCTAGAATTTGCTGACTTCTTCCAATTGGCTGGGATGGAACATCTGCGGGGTCATCCCTTCAAACTGCAGAGGAGGTTTGTCCACACGGAAGTCCGTCGGAACGCCTTTTCGCAGAGGGTCGTTGGAGCATGGAACGGATTCTCTGATGAGGTGGTCCTTTCAGATAATGTTGACACATTTAAATTCAAACTAGATACTCATTTTCTGAGAAACTATTGTAAATATAATTAAGATTGTGTAAGCAGTGGCAGCTTGCGCCTGGCCCACACATCGATGACCCTACATTTTCATTTGTCAGATTTTTTACTGTTAACGTTTGTACTATTGACATTTTTGCATGTGAATAGGGAGCTCAAGGGCGAAAGCCTACTTCCCTCAATTTAGTGACTTAAAGTGACTTAAAGCGACTTATTACCGTTTCACACGGCAGATTATAACATTTTAGTGGTTCCCCATCCAACCTGGGATATCCTTTTGGGGACAGACTTTATATTTCTGTACGGGTTCTCCATTGATGTTCGAAATAAACAAGCTGCGTTCCAGCGAATGACTGACCCTAACCAGCCCAGAACCGATGTTACTGATGAAACTACTGCCTGCGCAGCAATCCAAGCTACAGTTAAGTTGACACCTACATCAATTGATGGTATTCTACCGCTCGAACACCAGACTGATTTCGAAACAAATTCACTCAAGCGGATGTTGCTCAACGTTGGAGACGTATTTGCATGGGATGAGCAGTCACTGGATCGTACAAATATCATCCGTCCCACCATCGAAACGTGAACGGCAAAACCAAATTTGGCATCCACCCCGACGTAAACTAGCGAACCAACAAGATTAAGCTGATAAGTTATTAGAGGCAATTTAAGCTACGGGACTACTCAAAACATCACCCTCTCCATGGGCGTCACCCATACTATAAGTGCCAAAAAGGATGGGAAAGTACGGTTCTGCATAGACTTTAGATGATTGAACACCGTCAAAATGCATGATTCCTTTTTATTATCCCACATTGAGTGTAATATGGACGCCTAATTTGGATCCAATTCGTTCTCTAATTTGGGTCTCAAATCTGGCTACTGGCAAGTAGAAGTCAATCCGTAAACCACCAAGAAACGGCGCTCATCCTTCCCCAAGGATTACATGAGTTCACCACTATACCTTTTGGACTCTGTAATTCGACCGCCACATTTCAGCGACTAATGCAAGTGATGCTTTCACATATTTATCCATGCCAATGCCAATGAAAATAATGGAAATAAACAGGCCGTTGTGTGAGCCTTAAGGGACGCAGGACTTACACTTTATCCACAAAAATGCCAATTTTTACAAAAGAAAGTTAACTACTTGGGACATGAAGTCATCGTGGCCAGTATTCAGCCCTGTTAAAACAAAATAGAAACCATACACGCTTGGTCAATCCCTGAAACACCATCGGAAGTCTGAAGTTTTATCGGGTTGACATCTTACTACAGATGGGTCATCGCCAAGTTCTCGGGCTGTAATCGTCCGTTACACAGACGTACAGAAAACGGACGAAAATGCATTTTGGATTGATGAGTGCCAATCCGCTCTTTAGGAAATAAATGCTCCCAACTAAGTCAAATGACGCCCCACCATTTATCCTATCTACTGACACCAGTACTTTGGTCATAGTAGGCGTGTTGTTCCAAACATACGGGAGTGGCCTCGAACGAGTCATTTGCTTTGTTTGTTAAACCGTATTGAAGTCTCAACGAAATTATTGCACGTACTGATCGGAACTTTTGGCTATAGTCACTTTTGTTAAGCTGTTTGGACCCTACTCATTAGGGAAACCCTTCATCATCCGTTCGGATCATAAGGCACGGCAGTGGCTGCAAAATACCAAGGACGTGGAAGGGCAACTCGTCTGCTGGCAAGAGGTCTTGCAAGAATAATATTTGACTTGCATTTATCACCCCGGTAAGCAATATGTAAACATCGACGCACTGGCTCGCAGGCCTATAGACCTGGTAAACAACGACGAAGATGTTTGCACGGTTGACGGTCACGCGTTCTATGCCAGCGAACAAACGAGACTCCATTGGGCAGTTGCGCAAAGTATGGACTCTGGCACTGCTGTTATTTATGATCATCTTTTGCACCGAAGACACCACCCCACAGATGATGAGAAAGAGAGAGTTACGCTTTATTTTAAAATTAAAATTCCAAACTTTCAGCAAATAATGTCCTCCATTCACCGTGAATAAGGTTGGGAACACAAGCCACACAAAACCGGAAGATCACAAAAAAATGGTCAAAGAATGCACATATTAACCTCATGAAGAATCATTCTTGAACGCGTCTCAAAATATCGACCAAATTGGACTTCTTTCAAAATTGTGCCAGCGTCGTGCGCTGATGACCTCATTTTTGTTGTTCAAAAAAACAAATAAGGTTAAGAATCGGTATAAAATGGGTCAAATAAGCTAACCGACATGGATATAAGAAATTTCACATGCGAATGGAGAGCGGAAAAGATGGCGGCTCAATTTTAAAAGCCCGCCAAGGGGACGCTCAGAAAAAGAACCAATACTCCGTGACTATGGCCCCGGCTACATATTGACAACGACTTCCTACGTCTCAAAGATGGTACCACAAATACCGACAGCGTATTGGTACCAGGAAGCCTTTTCCCACAGTGCTCACAGATCTTACAGTGAATTGGGGCATGTTGGAAAGCCAATTCTAAAGCGGCTGCCTGCCCATGATCCAGTAGCCAGCTTTTGTAGCACATGCTCCTTGTGTGCTTCATTTAAGACACCTGTAAAACAGAGGCGAGCCCCACTACAGCAATGCACACCAGCTTTCCCTGTAAGCGTAAAGGCCTGAAAATTATCACTCCCCTGCCATTCACAACATCCGGCCATAGGTTCATACTGGTAATGCTCGAGTGCTTCACAAAGAGTGCCGAGGCCGTGTCGCTTCTAAGCCAAGATGCCGTTGCAATAACAAACGCAATATTCAACGACTGGATTTACCATTTTGGAGTCCCTCAATCAAACCACCCAGACTGTGGAACTAACTTCGAATGTAAATTAGTGCGAGACGTCTGCGAGCTGTTAGACATAAAGAAGACTCGCACCACTCATGCGAACTCAGAAGGCAATGGGTTAATAGAGTAAACAAACCGTACATTGATCCAATTTCGAGAGCATATGCAGATAAACGACTTCCATGTGCCATGATGGCATAACGAGCCAATACATCACCCGGCTACGCACCCTTCTTTATGCTGACGGGAGACCCCTTCCGACTCCCTGCTGACCCTCCTTTTCGTTAACCGGGGCTCAGTGAATACTCACCAGATGGTTACATGTGGCAACTGCAAAACCTGTTACGTTCAACGCACTACCTTTCACACAAACGTCTTGAAGCAGCCACCGAAAGACAGAAAACGTTCTTCAATCAGCAAGTACATGGCACTTCCTACCTACAGGGAGACCTAGTTTGGCGTTTCCGACCAATGCCACCGTTAGAGACATCAACGAAGGTCGGTCAATTTTGGGAAGGGCCACTCTTTTACACTAAACATCCAACCACGTACATCATACGTGATGCGTCCTTACCAAACGGTCAAACCTTCACCACACATTTCACCAAGTTAAAACCACACAGATGTCAGTTACCAACAACCACCGCCAAAGTTACACGCATTGTTTCTCTCACATTTTGTACCGATACCCATAACGTATAAAGCCTGCCAAGTCACCTGGGCCGGATAGAATTCCTGCATAAGCACTTAGAGAACTTACTAATGAGCTGTGTTTACCACTGTCCATCATATTTGAAAAGTCCTTTGAAGAAAGCAAACTTCCAGAAGAATTGAAATGTGCATTCATCGCCCCGATCTATAAAGGAGGTTCACGACTTGACTGTGAAAATAACTGCCCTGTCAGTTTAAATTGCATAGCATGTAAAACTAATGGAGGGTATTATCAAGAGGCATTTAATGCACTAGCTGGAAAACAACCAAATCAAATGTGATGTCCAACACGGCTTACATCCAGGACGTTCCTGTCTCACGAGTGCCCTTCAGTCGCACGAGAAATGGACAAAGGCCACCGATAAGGGTCATCCAGTATATGTTGTATTTTTTGACTTCAAGAAGGCCATTGATAGTGGTTCACACGGGCTTCTATTACAGAGGACTTGGGAGGTCGGAAATCGCGGAAAACTTTTCAATTGGATCAAGAGTTGCTTGTATTTCAGAGTACAGAGCGTTGTTGTTGAACACTCTAACTTGGAATGGGCAAAAGTAGAAAGTGGTGTTCCACAGGGTTCGGTTTGGGGCCCCCTACTCTTCCTAATCTATGTTACCGACTGTCTCAATGACCTAGATTTTGAGGCTATCATGTTCGCAGATCACATAAAAAATGGACTGAAGTCAGCTGCGCTGATGACGCAAAACGTTTACAGTCGAAAATCAAAAAAATCAAAGTGCTTGGTCGGCTAGGTGGCTGCTTAAGTTTAATGAATCAAAGTGCGTGATCCTACACATAAGCGCCAATCGAAAAGTATCTCTGAAACACCAGTACTTTATCAATGGCACTGCATTAAAAGAGGAAGAAACACACAAAGATCTGGCCATGTAGACAACTGCAAATTTTGGTGCCTGCAAAATACTGTAAGAAAGCAGTACAGAAGGCAACATGTACGCTGCATTGAAACAGACGTGCGGTTAAAATATTCTCCCCTGATCTCTTCGGAAAAGTATATGGCATCTTAGTGAGACCGCACTTATATTACGGAATACCAGTCTGGATACCGTGGATGAAGAAAGATGTTGACCTCCTCAAACAGGTGCAGCGGAGAGCAACGAAGATGGTCGACAGTTTTAAGACTTAACCGTACCAAAACCGATTGAAAAAGCTTGCTTTTTCGTCTTTCCTACAAGCACTTACGGTGTAGCCTGCTCTGTAAATTCCAGATTATCTGGAGCCATGATTCCTCCTTGAAATCGGAGGATTTCTTCGAGTTTACATGCACAACTCATCTGGGTGGTCATCCTTACAAGGGATTGAACCTCAGAAAGTTTTTTTCAGCCAACGAGTGTTACGAGCTTGAAACTCGTAACCGAGTGAGACAGTTACCTCTGACAGCATTTCTGATTTTGAAAGAAGGCTTGATAACAACGACATACATTCAAGTCAAGGTCGACGGCGGTTGGTTCAAATTTGAAGATAAGTGAATTCTCAAATTTTCAACTGATTTCTACGTTTCCTGTAGAAAAAATATTAGCTTAATTATCGACAATTAATTGTATTTCTACCTCATCATCAGCTGCACATACCTGCAGTTATTGCCATTGCAAAAGGGAGAAATAACGAGTTTTTAAACTTTTTTTCACCCTACATAGCCTCATTAAAAGTTCTCGCAGATTTACGTCAAAAACGACGGAATCTAAAGGCTAATTCTAGAAAAAGTTGAAAATTTGTAAGTTTACCTTATTTCCAGCGAAGAATAATTTTAGTAACTGGTATACCAGTTGATATAATTTTTCATCCTGCATAGCCTCTTCGCTAATTCTATTTTCAGTTTAAACTCGTTACCTAGCAGATATTTGCTTGCAGTGACTTGCTTAAAATATTAAATCTTTTATGCCGCAAAACGTTACTAGTAACAATTTTCCTTCGTATTATTGATTTGAAAAGTACTTATATTTTTAAAACCAATATGAAACCCCAGTCAGTTCTTAGACGCAAACATCCTCTTCGCGTGAAACTTCCACTAGAACAACCCACCTTAAGCATGAAGAAATTAGATCTTGACGCCCTGGAAAACTTTAATACCTTTTATGTCTAAATATGGTTCTCTTCACGATCCTTGGTACCATTTTTGAGGGAAAAGTTGTCTTCACTCACTTCTCAACAATGCGTGAAACTAGAGCCTTTTATAAACATGGTCAGTACTGAGTCACTTGACCGACATAAAAGGAGTTTCAATTTTCTTTTAAAAACGTTCCCAAGTGTAAAATCCCTCTGGACGTTGCATTTCATTTCCTTTACTCGTGTGGCTTTTAACTTTAAAGTCGCTGAAGCTAAAAGGTTATCTTCCCGTAGTAAAAACCCTCCTATTCTGGTCAAACTTTTTTCAGCGATTGAAGTTGACCTTATTTTCTCTAGGCATGAGCACTCAGCTCAATATTTGAAAAAAAACAGGTTGTTTGTCTGTAGGGATAAAACCCCAATGGAACGTCGGGTTTCACCCTCATTAGCAAACAAGAAGCCTTGGTCTACACCTTCAATACCAAAAAGTTATCTCAGAGGTTTGTCCTGAAGCTAAAAGCAAGCCCACGGCCCTCCGGATCGACAGGGAATTTCGATTCCAGCTGAATCTTCACCCGTTAACCTTGTTTCTGGTTTGAGGGAAATTGTGTCAACTCCACTTCTTTTCTCATCCCAAGCAAAACCATGCCGGCTATACCTGCCAAATCTACTAACCCTAAGAAAACTCCTAGTAAATCTAAATCTGTGGCTAATCCAGGCTTTAAGATCAGCAATGGCATTAACGATGGGAAACCTGCTAACCCCTCAGCATCTACAACAGCTGCGAACGCTAACGTTAGCATCTTTCCCAACCCAAAAATTGTCCGAAATCCACAAATATTTAAGGCTTCTAATTATGCTACCAGTTTTTCGAAATC
Organism: Schistocephalus solidus; assembly: GCA_017591395.1. Taxonomy (NCBI): domain Eukaryota; kingdom Metazoa; phylum Platyhelminthes; class Cestoda; order Diphyllobothriidea; family Diphyllobothriidae; genus Schistocephalus; species Schistocephalus solidus. The sequence goes on from WEDG01007135.1 coordinate 32,334, forward strand.
AATTATTCCTTTTTTTCAAATGCACGTTTTTCCGCCAATTTTTCGCTAACGTCCCTCAAAAATCTCATTTCTATGCCACCCCCTATCTTTCAAATGCCACAATATAGCCTTCCCTTCCAAGGTTTTCAACCAAATATGCCGCTGTATAATAATCTCAGTTCTCTTAACAGTAACATTTCGACAAACTGTAGACCAGAGCCCTTACTCCGCCCTTACTCGACTGTAACAGAAAATTTGTTACAGATGATTTGGGCAAAGCAGAATTGTTAAACTCGTTTTTTGCCAACCACTTTACCACTGAAACTAGCCCCACTCCCACAATTCCTCTGCTTTCAAATTCACTTCTAACAACTATTAATTTCTCGCCTTCATGTATTCAAAAAGAAATAGCTCACCTAAAAAATTCACATTCAGTTGGAACTGATAACATTCCAAACTCACTTATTAAACAGTTAAGGGATTTTCCACCTTTACTAAGCAAATTATACTCAGTATTTCTCGTAAATGGTTTCTTCCCCGATTATTGGAAAACTTCTATTATAATACCAGTTTTTAAATCTGTTTCCCGCTCGGACATTCATAACTATCGCGGTGTTCATAAAACGCCCTCTCTTGCTAAACTCTTCGAAAAACTAATTGCAAAACAAATCACGGATTTTTTGCATAAGCAATAAAATTATCAACTTATCCCAACACGGCTTCTTACCGGACCGTTCTTGTGAAACCTGCCACATGTCTTTTCTAAATCTACTAACCTCTCTTCGTAATGATCATCTATCTGTAGTAGTTATCTATTTTTGATCTTAGTAAGGCATTCGATAAGGTGCCTCATAAACGACTTCTAGCTAAACTAGAAGCTATAGGATTCCGTAGTCCCCTTACTGACTTTATTAGATCATACCTAAATGATCAAAAACAAAAAGTTTTTAGTAGGGTCCTCGTACTCAAGTCCTACCCCGATTGTCAGTGGTGTCCTTCAAGGTACCGTATTAGGTCCTTTGTTGTTCTTACTGTATATAAATGATATTTCATCGATAGTTAAACATTCTCAATCTTTTTATTTATGCTGATGATCTCAAATGCGTTTATTCTTTCTCTAACTCTACAACCGAACGGTGCCTAGAACAAATTCATTCAGACTTAGACGCTCTTTTCGGCCTGGAGCTCCACATGGCTAATGGAGTTCTCACCTACTAAGTGTCGCTACATGAGTTTTGGGCCTGTAAGGCTGCCGCAACCTCTTATCTTTGAAGGTTGCCATATGATTGAATGTTCCTCCATCAAGGACTTGGGCTTAAGCTACACCAATAAATTAGATCTTTCGCCTCATGCCGATAGAATTACGGCCAAAGCTGCTCAGATTTGCGGCTTTATTTCTTATAATTTCTACCTTCCTGAAATTAAATTAAGACTTTATCGTATGTTTGTACTTCCCATTCTTGAATTTTTGCTGTCCTTTCTTCGGTTTGATGAACGAATCTAGCCGTTCAAAAATTGAAAATGTTCAAAGAAATTTCACCAAAAACTCCTATATCCGACTCTTTTTAACTACTTCCTACTCAACAAGATGCCAGCTAACGAAGCTAAAATTTCTTTGGGTCAGGAGACTTGAAGCAGGTTTTGTTTCCTTTTCCGACTAAATAATAGTTCAACTCTCCCAAAGCTTTCTGTCATTACCCCCGTTAGTCTTCCTTATAACCTAAGAAATTCTGAACTAATTATACCTCCCGCTGCATCCTCCACGTGTAAACGCTCTATCTTCTTTGCTTCTAGGTATAGTTTTCTTTGGAATAACTTGCCAATTGAAATAAGGTCGTTAACTAGTCTATCTGCATTCAAGCGAAGACTGCACATTTATCTTAACACTGATTCTATTAACCTTTTTATTTTCCTCATCTTTTTCCCAGTAGCTTTCCCCATGACTCGGAGAAAGGACCATCGGGAATTTGAGTAACCCTCTTGAAACTATATTTACGCTTCCTGGAGACGCCCATGAACTATAATGTCTCCTTATATCACCCGTCCTCCAAACGATGACGTCATTCGGACGTACAAATTCGGTGGTCCACAGTCTTAAATGCTGCGGTTTCTTTGGATACTAACCATCATCAGAATTCAATTCTGGATCCTATGATGCTGAGGGACTTAAGTTCATTGACGCATTTTCGTGAAATTCTGTTTCATAAGCCTAAGTGATCAAGAACGAATCACCTCGACGTTTCATTATCTCATTCTGAAATGCTACTGCAGTATTACCCTATTCTACCACCTGACTATTTTTTTCCTAAGCGGTTTTTCTCCTACCTTCTATTCGAAAATGAAGGCCTATTGAACTCTGCCTCCATTTTTCATGGTAGGAGTTTTTTCCCTGCCTATTTTTCTAGTTCACCATTAATTTTTAAAACATTGCTAACTGTTGACATAGCAGGACAATTTATGAATTTGTACATTTTATCTGCACACATTGTCATAACTTTATTTCGTTACTAATGTTTGCTTAGACAGTACCTTCCCGGTGCTAACCAAATATAAATTCTAAATTCTAAATTCTAAATCAGGAGTTTTTTTCACTGTAATCTTGAACCTCTACTGTATATATTTTTTGACCTTGCCTGTAAACTGGCAATAAATAAATGAATTAAAAAAATAATGTTTGAAAAAAGACGACTCTCACAAAATGATTACTGGAAACAAGCCTTTTAAAATCTTTTGCTTTCTAATTTTCTTCCACAATGTTTCGCCTTTAACTGTGAACACGCATTTGAAGTTATGTTATGTTTGAGTCAACCATTTAAAATGTACACCATTTTTTATATTGACTGTACATATGCAATGATAGTTTAACCTTTATAGGGTCATCAAGGGCAATGCCTGTAACCCTTCAAAATAAAAATTATAAAAAAAGTAGAGACGATAGACCCACATAGCCCTGTGGACAGGGCTTCCTCTGGGGAGGGGAATATGTATGAGTGAACAAGTTCTTATTTGTTTAAATCGATAACTTCACGAATAAGAGACAGAGCGGTGAAAGTAAGCAACTGAGTGCTGAGTCGACTCTCTTCTTTGTGTTGCAGCTGGGGGCACGGAAGCCACGTCGGATCAGAAGCTGGACGCTGTGGATATATTTCCTTCTAAACCAAAACTGTAACATCAATTATCCTTCCACGATCCCCTCACTTTCTTTCCCAGGAACGTTAAACGTTTTGTTAAAGCCCTCTTTCCTCGTTTATGTTAATAAAAAAATAATAGAATTAATAATAGTTAGT